>JAQFYU010001709.1:0-13918 GCA_034694905.1 Ceratophysella granulata
TGTAACCTATTAATAGCATCATTCCAGACAGATGCACCGGGTAATTAAACGAGAAAATATCACCGCTTCACGATTTAAAATACGTATTCTTCCATTGTAGGGTTAACGCAGCTTTCCACCCGTCTTGTATGGTAAGCAAACATTCGGGGTAACAAAGACCAGGTGTTTCAGAACGGAGTTTAAAACCATTGTTTTTCATTTGAAATCAGAATGATAGCTCGTCATTAGCAGCTAAAATATTCTCCAGTCTAGTACATACACACTGTTTCATTATATTTATTATTGAAATATTGTTGAAGTTCCTTAAAATTCCTTGAAAATAAAGCAATTTAAAATTTTATTCCGTATTTCAATGAAGAACATTTTAAAATTTTGAATTTGGAGCCGTATACCAGGTGCATGCAAGAGAATATGAAGAGAGATTGACACGTGTGGTCAAATGCATCTCGTCAGCTCATTGAAAAATTGGAACTTCAAAAACGAGACGTGTACGTCTTGAATAAATTAAAAGTGCAGTACCGCCATGTACAACACTCTCGAGGACGGCCGCAACATTTAAAAATGTAATCTATCTCGAAACAAACCATATTTTGAGGTATTTTCTTTTATCTTCAAACGAGTCCTATATCAATATAGCAGGAAAATTGGTTGACCTCCTAGAATGTGTCAAAATTCATGCTCCGGCATACACTTCTTTGGCACCGAATCGAAAATAAAAAGTCGATTTAAGCCATGTTTAAAACAAAATTACGCCTTGGCGCCAAAACTCAAAAATATTAATGTAGTCTTAAAGCTCTGATGTGAAAGCTCAAGCTCAAAAGCACCGTTTAAAGTGTAATGTAATTGTAAAGTTAAAATAAATATTGTGTGTTTGGCTCCAAATCGAAAATATTAATATACTCTTAAAGGCCTTATACATTTCAGGCTCAGAAACACAGTTTTAAGCCTAACATAAAGTTTAAAAGTATAAATTCTTTTATTTGGCGCCAAATCGAAAATATTAATAAACTCTTAACGGCCAGTGACAATGTCAAGCGCTAAGTCGACGTGCCAAACCTCCAAAATTTAACAAATAACGAATATTTTGCTTGGCGCCAAATCCAGAACATAAAAATGCTCATCTTAACGTTCAAAATTAACATAATTAAGATAACACAAAATATCAACAAAAAACACGTCAACTTCGATATACACTTTCCAAGAACTTCTAAATCCATTGCACTAGAAACGGACATAAAGTTCCAAACCTCAAACCCCAACCCTGTCCACAGAGAGTCCCAAATTCCTGATTTCCCATCCAAATGCCTCAATTTTGACCACTGAATAGGGCCGGATAATGAAGAGTACAGGAAACCCATTCTAGGCCTAATTGTAGTTGGTAATTTAAAATGAATGAAACAGAGGCGGCTGAGGAACCCATTTCCCTGACATGCAAAAAAGTCTCTGTGAATTGTACATGATTTGGCACTTGGACTACGTTCCAAATCCACTTACCGCTTCGTCCGTCCATAAAACACGTATTGGTATTTGAGATATCATCCCAGTCCTCCTGTGTGCCTTTACAATTTGCAAAGACAAACAAACTCACTTAACCACCACTCTTCATTCACTCTCACTTGAACTCAAACCAACAACTGGCTGAAAAAAAAAACAGAGATCCGACCACGTCCGTCTAATTCACCATCCAAACTACTTATTCAGAGATTGAGCTCAAAGTCACCTTTGACGTTCTGCTAAATAAAATCCGATCTGTTTGTCCTATTGTCTTCCTCAATCTCCTAATTCCAATCCCATGCATGTGCATACATAGTGCATCTAGAATTCACTGGACTGGACTGGACTGGATTTTGGATTCGATCTGTCCAAAACTTTTTGGTTATTCTAGGAAAACATTTTCCCCCCAAACTTTGAGTTTCTTTGAAACGAAAGAATATTATTTGAGTATGGATAAGGTTAGATGCCGGTGGAGCAGTTGTTAGCACGTAGTGAATAGATCCAAACTCAGATGCTTACTGAGGATTGGTATGAAAAGGCAGGATGATGGTAAAAAGGTTTTTATTCTTGTTCCCCCTTCAGAGAACAGACGTGTAGAAGGGAAGAGAGAGGCAAAGGTGAGTACTACACGAAGAAGAATGGGAATGAAGGACGATGAAGTTAAAAATCCGACCGGCTTCCACATCTTCCTCCGTCGTAGTCTCACTCGTTTCGTTTCGAAGGAAAGACTCGTATGTACTGAAAAATGGTGTAAAATGTACTAAGATTCCAAAATATGCTTCAAATATGCATTAAAATACAAAAATATGCTCAAAATATTCACTAAAACGCCAAAACATGCTCCAAATATGCACTAAAATGATAAAATATCATATGCTTAAAATATGCACTAAAATTCCAAAATATTATATGCTCAAAATATGCACAAAAATTCCCAAATATGTTCCAAATATACACTAAAATACCAAAATATGCTTCAAATATGCACTAAAGTCAAAATATGCTCCAAATATGGACTATAAAACCAAAATATGTTCCAAATTTAAACTAAATATGCCGCAATAAATGCTCAAAATATTCATTAAAATACTCAAAATATATGCTCAAAACATGCGGGCAAAGCGATTTTTAGGCAAAAATTAGTCACTTCAATTTTTAAAAAAATACTTGATAAAAATCCAGTCATCAAAATTTTGAAAACGCAATACAGGTTGAAATATAACAAATTAAAGTGATGCCGCCTTAGCTTCTGAAATTCGAACTCGAAACATTGTCAAAAACCTGGTAAAATTTGCTTAAATTGAAACCTGACCTCAAAAAGTGTACACATTTGACACAAAGCACGAAAATCTGCACCAAAACTAATAAAAAATAAATAGAAGACAAAATAATATGCAAATATGCACTAAACTAACTCAAAATTTTCAAAAATATACAAATATAATTTGGTTATTGGATTAGAACCAACTAAAAAGTCTAAAGCGATGGAGTCCTCCAAAACTATATTTTCGCCTAAGATATCGTTGCCTAGTCCAATGCCGTTGAGTACAGTGGAAGCCAAAATAAGCTCCAATCTGGAATTGGCACGGAGAGCCAATTTACATCATATCCGCAAATGCCCCATCAAACAATAACCCTATAGAACTCGGTTTCCGCCTTCTGCTCAATACTCAATTGAAATGCAGAATGCACCGAACTCTCCTTTTATGTAATGTAAACTTAATGCAGCAGAATGCTATAAGCAAGTGAAATGAAATTTGCAAC
Organism: Ceratophysella granulata; assembly: GCA_034694905.1. Lineage (NCBI taxonomy): Eukaryota > Metazoa > Arthropoda > Collembola > Poduromorpha > Hypogastruridae > Ceratophysella > Ceratophysella granulata. The sequence continues at coordinate 3,259 of JAQFYU010001709.1, forward strand.
CTACTCCATGTGAATTGGAGCAGGAGCTCTCAACCCTTTGATCACTATCTTTGAGTAGGTTCTAATGAATTTCTGGAATTCCCTTGGATTATGGAGCTTTAATTAGGTCTTCCGCAACCCAGATTTTAATTACAAGCACTAAATATTTTATTTACTTCTTTATTTACCAATTAAACGAGTCGTTTGTAAGTCTGAATATATTGCATCTATTTTCAAGTATTCGGGTGTTGGACTTGAATGCAGGAATAAATAATGGTATTACCACAGAGCCTATGAATTAGCTGATGTAATGGAAGGTAAATTGTGCCCCAAGCCATGTCTCACCTGTGTTTTCCTATCCCTCTGTGGACAGGCGAGTCATACCTGAGTTCCAAGATACACAGAATAGAAAGAGGTCTCTTTGCCGCTTCTCCTGCCATCAGCCTTCCTATTACAGATAGACTCAGGTATTATGGCATACCGACAGTATATCTCCAACGCAGAGCATCTGCAGCCAAAGCTGAACAAAGCACAATAGTGTGAGATGAGTATTTACTGGGGGCATCAGGATAATGCATGTTGATGATCAGGATTCCTTGTACACTCATTTAATACCTGCATAATATGTAGTGTGCCTACATGCCGAAGCTTTATTCTGGCGTATTATTAGAATGGAGAGCTGAAGAATGGAATGAGCTAACTTGTTTGTATGAAGGGCTGCATATTTCAGTCTCATACTTCCCGCATGTAATTACATGCGTCTACTAATCAACTTGTCCCATGATGACTGGACTACTGGCAGTCGTAATGTGAAGGCAGGTGCGTACCCAGGAGTTTTTAATGTGGAGGGCATGAGTATGCAAATTCGATTTGGGACTTCAATTAGTTTGATTAAGATAAACGTCATGAGGGATGACTTTTGGATTAATAGTCAAATTAGCATATTACACGCTAATCTAGGATTGCATAGCTTTTTTAAACAGATTCTCAAAAGTAGAATAGGTCACTAATTTGAAATATCTGCGTTTACTGGAAGCGTTCGTGCAGTGATTTCTCATATTCACAGTTGAAGTGAATCTTCTCAATTGTGTCAACGGATTTGAGCTTAATATAATGACGAAAGAACAACATTAACCGATTTATGATTTTATCTTAAGTTAAAAACTTTAAAAAAATGAAATACAATTTCTCTGATGCAAGAGGAGCTGCAATGTTCTAAACATTTTAATCTTGTAATTTTGCTTAATCAGTGGGAAAACCCGATTCCTATAAATATTTCTACTCATATGAGGCCAAGGCGAAGGATTTATTGGGTTTTTTTTATTGGTTTTCGTGTAGCAAGGAATGAAGCGTACAAATGTATTTACTCGCAGATGCTTGTGGAAAGTTTGGTGATTCGCGTTTTAACAAAGTAATGAAATCACATTTTAGTAATTAATAATACTAGCTAAACCAAGGTGTGAGTTTATAAAAATGTTTACAAGATTTCGTGTGTAAGAGTTAACAGATACAATATACGATGTGCGCATGTATGTACTTGTCATATTATATAAATAAACTTGTTTTGCTAATGTTGGTTAAAATTTATTTTTTCAATATATATTTGTAGAATCTATTTTATAACAATTAGAATGAATTTAGAACTTATAGCCATGAAACCTTTGATATTTGTATTAAAATGACACACCATAGGCTATTTGAAGGGAAAACGGAAGCTGATGTTGAAACCTATTCCACGCCACTTGCCTTTTGGAGTTCAATTTGTTACGACAACATCACCATTATCTTTCACTAAAATGGCGATATACTTTTTCCATTTATTTAACATATATTCCAATTTGACAGAAAGAAACCCTAAATACTCTTTCAATAATATGGTAAAAATTCCAAAGTCCTGTATTAAATACCATTTGGAACTTAAATTATGCATAAGAATACGAAGTTCCAAATCGAATGCAATGACCCTCGCTTTTCAGCCACTACAAGTTGCTAGTTGCTACACCAATACCCACGCTCAACATGAAGAATTGCATGGTACCTTGAATATTAATGCAGGGGTTTTCCTAAATTAATTGTTTGATAAATTCGTTCCATTTGCTTTTAAATTACAAAGTAGTGCTCAAGAAACATGATACTATTATGTACTCTGAGTCTGGGTTTGCTTGTACTTACCTTCAAAGCAAGAAGGCAGGTAATTGGATATCTATTCATACTGAAAATAGTGGATTGAATTACGAGACAGACGAGGAAATGCTCTCGAGAATGAAAAGTTGCGGTTGCGGTTTAATACTCACCTTACAAACAACTAAGTAGTAATAAGCTTTGCCTGACGAGGCAATTTTTGCATATTCAAATCAAGCTTACTACTCCACAGCTGTTGATATTATTTATGTGTCCATTTTTGAGCATCGGGCATCAGGAAACTCATGATTTAAGGGCTACTCTGCTACTCAGTGCTAACTGTAAGTGCTTCTTCAACGTTCATTTCCACTATCCGCAAACATAGAACTATTGTTCATAAGGGCATATGCATTATGCATTCAATTGTATTAGCGAATTACTTCGAAGTGTTTGCTGAAATCTGAAGTGGTGATCATGCATTTGTTAGAATATGCTGCAAGACCTTGAAGCCCGGACCAAATATAACTCGCTTGCAGTTCCGAAGCCATCCAACCGAAAGTTCCGATTCATAATTCATAATGGAAAGCTTCTGTAGTAGAAATCTGTATTCCAGCTAGCGAATCCAGTTCTGGTGCCAGTGTTTGATGTACAAATTCATCTTCACAAGGGTTTTGTTGAATTCTAAACCGTGCATCAAACTTTTAGTCGGTATCGAAGGATGTTTACTTACGTTAAGCTAATACAGTATGTGTAGTCAAATCGAACAATTGTAATGGAGCATTGTCGGTGAATTTGGCGTCCTTCATATTGGCGAAATATCGCGAGTAGAAATAGCGTAAAATTGGTATACCAGAAAATTATTAGTTTTTAAGATTGCAAGTTCTGTCTCGAATACGCAAAGTACAGCGTCCACTTCTGCAATTTAAAACCCAATTTTATTTACATTAACATAAAAGTATTTCAGTAGTCAAGTGAAGACTGAAATATTTAAAATGTTATGCTGGAACTCTTTGGGTACAGAAGTCCATTTGCTTAGAATCCGAGCTCCTTGTCAGTTGCCTAGCCATAGTATTCTTCACCTTCATCTTCCGTGTTCGTGCGTGGAGTATTGACAGTAATTTCCTCCAAATAGCCATAGTATTCATCTTCCGTCTTGGCGTGGGTACTATTGGCGGGAACCTGCAATAAATTGCAACAACAAATTATGATATTGGAAATTGGAACTAATATTAGTTTCACCGCAGATAAATCATTTTGGTACTAATATAGTATGCGATCCAGACGGATCGCATACTATATCAAAAAAAAACTTTGATACAGTATGCGATACATATATACGCCCGGATCGCATACTATACGTGTAACATCATTTTCTATCTGCGAAATTTCTAATTTAGCTCATCACAGTTTACTTTCACTGCCGAAAATCTTAATTACAGCGCAAAAGGATTAACTTCCATTTGGTTAAACACTGACGAGGATTACTTTTGTAAATTCGTTAAAGTTAGGTTAAGTTAGGTTTTGCCACGTCTATAAAACCACATTATATACGAGGGTTGTCCCATTGATAACCTACCTTCTTATTTCGCTCAGGTGGGAGTAAATGAATTGATTGGAAACTTTTAGCATAGACAGAGGCATGACTTGACTCAGTTTTAGCAAAAATATCGAGTGGTAATATTAATGTAGTCGGATCCCATGAACAGTTTTGTAAGGAGTCGTGTTTTTTCATGACATGTTCAAAAATCTTTTGCATCTGTGGTGGTATTTGAGTAAAGTGTTTCTGCAGTTGACCAACTATGACGTACCATGTTTATAACTGTAAATATTTGGAAATTCTGATAAGTTATGCAGAAGTGAGAGGTATTTTTCAAAAAAGGGCCGAAAGAGTTCGATTATGAACATGCGGTTTGATTATTTGAACATGTCTCACCATGCTCCAGTTCCATAAGATGATTTGGAATAATATAGCCTCTGCGCAGCGTGTGCTGCACTGGTCCATTGAGCCAAGTGAGTCAATTCGGACGGAAGGAGCAACTGGTGAGTGGCATGAAGACCCATCCATCTTATTCATTTATGCATGTTCTCAACTTGATCGCCTCCTAAAGTTATTGTACATGTTCTTTGGTGGATGGCCTTATTTATTTGCCCGTCGATTCCTCGTCCTATTTCTTTCTCAAGTGCCTGAGTGGAACTGAGTATAATAAGTACTCAATTGTGAGAATGTCAAGCGTCAAAGACGAGGAGCCATTTTTTTATGTGAAGATGGGCTCAACTGAATGAAACGAAGATGGAAAACCCTAACGTGACCCGAAACTTTGGGCATTCTGCCGTACGTCGACTTCCTCTTCCCTCCGTCGTCCTCCGCTTTCCTCTAATGAAAAATGCATTGAATTTTAGATCAAGTCCCAGTCTCCTTTTTCCCTTTTCTAGTTTTCAACCAAGTAGCACTAGCCAAGCCAGTGCTGACAGAGAGGCTGGGGCGTGTGTGAGATCCAACTTTGGGATTCTCACGTTATTTAGCCCACCAGCCTTCGACTCGAGTGAGACTTGAGGGACACTTGTTTAATCTGGATCAGCCTGGCCATCCTGCTTAATCCCGGGATTCTAGGTCAATTTCCACCAATTTAGTCGGAGGCAACAATTCATAGAAAAAAAATAACATTGCTCAACTGAAAATTCTAGTTCATACATTCGGCAGAGATGGGCAAAATCGTTTGATTCGAAAATCAGTGGTTCTCTAAGATTTATGATCTAAGATCTAATCTAAGTTCAAGATTTTGGGCTTCAAAATTATTTTGCTTGTGTAGTTTTGATTTTGACCAATTATAAATATGTGACTAGGATTTTGAAAATCATGATTTTCATTTAAAAAATCGAGATTTAATGTCAGGTCGTATGAATATTGCAATTTTAAATTGATGATTTTCTTTGATTTTGATTCTGTGAGTTTAACGTGATTATGATGTGATAAAATAAATATATAAATATATAAAATAATGTGATTTTGATTTTGAATTCGTAAATAGCGATTACTTAGCTGATTTTTACCAATGATTTCGAAAATCGTCATCTAACAATTTTGCCATTCGTGGCGTTCGGTTTAAATGACAAACCGGACCCAGATGCAATTGAGATCAGAGAATTCTGAAATAGCATGGCAAAAGATTGATAGAATGCTGTACTTCAAGGTGGCGCCAAGACAAGTTTCCTAAATAAACTTAAACTTTTTAAATAAATAATTTCCAGTCGACCGTACAATTTTTCCATGTGTAAGAATTGATTTACAAATTTCAAATCTGAGCTGGGATTCTGTACAGTACAAGAAATACATTTTCTCAGATCTGGAACTGCACCAGGTGGAATTGACCGTTAATGGAATCTGGGTCTGATTGTTGCAGAAGAAAAGCCAATTAGCACTTCTCTTGTTCATTTGAAAACAAGCGACTTGAGACAGAAGGAATACTTAAACAGCTGCAGAGTATTTAATAAATAATTTCTCAGCTTGTTTAAGAAGAACCGAGGTGTTCAAAGTATTTGGGGTTTAGAGTCCAGATTCAGGCTTCAGCCAGATGCAAACCTTGTATTCTGTGAGATTCGGTATTAAAAATTGATGTAAGAATATGCATGCAAACCTGGAACCAATTTGGCCTGTTTCATGACAAAACAGGGTATTGAAAAATATTATCAAATCCAGATAATTCTTTCGGCATGTTGTGCATGGATGGACAAATCTTGTGATATTCAAATTCAGTGTATCAACTAAAGTGTATCAAGTCAATTTATTATGATTTTGATTTTTCTTTTTAATCTCAAAGTTTCTTGTTTTATTATCCTGATATTATTTCGAAAACATATACGAGGGCTGTCTCAGAATTTTTGCGACCTCAGGATTTGGATTAGACGAGAAAAGATCAATTGGCGCAATTGATATTTGATTTATGATACGCAGTTTAATAATAATAGTCATTAAATTATTGTATTTTATTTATTTCTCGTAATTTTAGATTTTGAAAATGGTGATTAGTTACTTTAGTGCAGGCTGTTTTTTTAGATTTATGTATGCATTTTTGAGACGAAGGTGTTCATCACTGCTGAGGTCATCAGAGGCTAGGCATAGCAGACTACTCCAGACCAGAGGGCTGTTGATTTAAGATCGTATTAAGTGTATGAAAATCGCAAATTTAAATTAGTTAATTTAATTGATTTTGTACTGCAATTTTGATCTTGCCAAAAGATATGCTTTTGATTTCGTAACTCGATTATAGCTGATATTAAACAATGATTTTGAAAATCAAATCTCGCAATTTTGCCCATCCCTGCGTTATACCACAACTTGACATGCCCGGTTTAAAGGGGTTACAACTTAACCATACACGTTTGTATAAATCGTAAATAGGATTCAACTAGATGCATTTCCTGTGTTAATTTCAGCCAAGAACTATTTCGTGTTTATTTTGTTTGTTTATTTCGTCTATGTATTTATTTGAACGTTTGAATGAAACTTGATTAAACAGCAGGAAGTCGAGGGATGTACTGGAAACTGGAAATGTGAGCTCTAAACCTTGTTGCAAGAATACCTGACTGCCGGCTGTGAGTTCAGTTTTTTTTTACATGAAATTGTAATTTTACAATCCTTCCAAAATACAACATTGCAATGTCATAATGCATCAACGTGTTCAAGTGGAGTGAGTTTGAGTTTTAAATACGGGAAAGTCATGTTTTAATGTAGGAAACTCTGACTTTACCCACCCATTCTGTTTACTTAAAAAAACATCCAGTGTGCCGCTATCAGTTTTGTTTGGGCGTGGACTTTCGGAGCTAAATAAAGCATTTCCTTCTTCACGTGAACAAATGGATAAGTTGACACATAAAAACCCCTGTCTCTCTATTTCCCATAATTCCGGTGCATCTATCTTTTAGGCTATTAGGTGAGTCGGACTACAAGGCTAAATTAAATTCCCGTGTACAAGTTTGATTAGGTCCCAGTCCCAGTTCAAGGATAGACTCATAGGTCTATATTTTTAGGGTGTATCATAAAATCGGGTTATGAGTTAAGATAGTTGTTGGTCCCAAAAGTGATCAAAAATAAGAGGACAAATTGCGAGATTTTCAAGATAATTGTTAAAAAATAAGCGAATAAAAGTTTATGAAAAAAATCGCAATTTTTGACAAGATCAAAAATGAAAAACCAACATCAATGAAAATAGGTCATTAACTTTCAAATACATTTATGATCTCAAATTCCCAATTTATATGAGAAACATGGTTAGTGCAAAAAAACCTTCTGCTTCAAATCTGATAATAATTGATAAAATAATGAAACTACAAAAATATATATCGCGATAACGTCATTTAAAAAATCTGGAACACAAAAACACAATTTGCAAATTTTAAATATCTCCCTTTTAACATAATGCATTTTTTCCATCAAAATATTGCCAATTGGGATACAAGAATTGTGTTATTTTCATTCTTGAAAAGTTGACAGAATTTCTGCTCACTATCTGTTACCAAAATTAAAATAATAATTTAAAGCCCTAAAATCATAAATGTCGAAGCTTTGGTGATCTGATCTGATAACAATGAGAACGGAGTTTAACATCAAATCCTTATGTTCAAATCACACTGAACCCAAATTCCTGCTTCCGAGCTTAGAGCGTTTCATGTTTCATCGGTTTCTGTTGCGCCAGGCTGTGCTCAACTTCAGAAAATGAAGACTAATCACGAGGAAATCTATGGGTTTACAACCTTCCTCGAAATTAATGATGGATATCTCTTTGTTTTAGTACTGCTCTGAGTAATATGTACTCCGTTCCACTACGTTTACGCATGTGTTTGTATTTTGTATATAGAGCGAGAAGGTCTGATAGTGAAAACCAGTTTATGGAAAACATACAAAATCTTCCCAAAAAAAGTTTATTATGCGTATTTCATGATTTGATTTCCTTTCCCTACTTTCGGTAACCTATTGAGCTGAAGAAGATCCTCTTCTTGTAATACTTGCAGTGAATCGTCATTGGCGTAGGGATTCCTTCCTCGTAAATTGTCAAAATAATAGCTCTGCGTATCATTGGAAAGGTACGCATTTGTCGTAAAGTTTTTTCTACGTTTTTATTTTATAACACGAAAACTAGGTCCCCGAAATATTCAATATGGGTTGGGGTTGGGATACCGGGTTTCACAATCCAGAAAACGAATTGGACTGGATATATGGTATGTTGATTTACGACGGTTGATCTTTTCCCACAATTAATTAATTTAGTTTCCCTTCTTAATTTTAACTATCGTACGAGCCGTCGAATCTTAAATTTTATTAGCATAAATAACAATATTTGCAGAAGGCTCGTCGTAAGGAAAGGCTTCAATTTAAAATCTCAACGATTTACACAGCCTGGTTCCAATAGTAAAATTTAAGCTCAATCTTATTCATACTTCAATCTTGTAGTGTATATTTGCATATTTATATGCTGTGTCTAATTTTGGCCCATATTTTGGAGTATTTTAGCACAGTGCTTTACAGTTTTACTGGATATTTCGAGATATTTTGAAATCAATTCCTCTTGTATTGGTTCTTTTAATAAAAGTCGTTAGCACGTTATTAGTTTTTGACAATATCTTGTTTCAAAATTTCACAAACGTTGACTTTAATTTGTTTTTAGCTTATTTTTGTTTTACGAAAATGGGCTTTGTTGCAATTTTACTGATTTTGGAACCGTTTTGTAATTCTTTGAACTCTCTTACCAGAACTACCAACTCCAAAGGAATCAAATATCAAATTAGCGTTAAATTAAAACGAGCTAAAATTCGTCACTATAAACATTTAAATTAATTATTATTTAGAATCTAAGTTTTCCACCAAGTTATCCACCATACTGCTGAGACAGGTGGTGGGAAACCTCATCCTGCTGGTCTAACTTACATGGACTTGCATAGCGCTTAATTCAAAATCTTGAATAACCCTTAAACCTCTCTATACATCAACATATCTGGTTTTATATACATATATTCCTAATTAATTCCAATGGAGAATGGTAACCCTGACTCAGTAAACGAATATACAATAGTGGAGGACAAACGACAAGCAACGGAAATGCAGTCCCAAGTTCCGGCTCCATTTCTTCCACCGAATTTCGTTAGAACCCGAAATTCCAAAAGTTGAGGACACCAAGGACAGAACGACAGAAGTAAGAAAAAAAGGAGGAAAGGCGTGAAATGTGCGAAATGTACAGCTGGGAAATGTGTGTGAAGATGTGTGAGGGAGGAGAGTATGCGGAGGAGGAAGTTGAGTATATTAGGGACAGGGAAGAGACCAGGCTGAGTCAGACTACTGAATAAAGAGAGTCACAAAATAGAAGAGGAAAAAAATCTGACATGGGAAACAGCAACAAATGGTCTTTTTCTTTCTTCCTTTTCTCTTCTTTAGAGAAAATGGATTCGATTACATTCTCTCACGTCACTTTGTTCACTTTCTTTCAAAATCATAAGCTCGGAGCTTAGGTTCACGCACAGCCAAACACCCGTCTTCCAAGTGGTCCACCCACCGTATCTCCGCTTCGGCTTCATGCCGCCATACAAATAACCCACCCTCTCCACTCCTTACCTTCAAACTCTCATCCATCATTCACCGTCAACGGACAAGTGGAACTGCTCAATCCTTCTCTACTCAAGTGCTACAAACTGCTGACGGCCAATCTGCTACAATTTCCGTTTTCGTTAAAGAAGTGCGGCTTTCTTCATACGATTTCTGTTCTAGTTCCGAATGAATGATTTTTGTACTTGGCGAATTAATTGTACCACCTACCCAAAATCTGTAATGTACCTGCAAACTGCGAACACAATACTGAAAAGGTTCAACCAAATTAAAAACACTAACTCAGCGGAAAAAGAATAATTTGTAAATCAACCTGTGGAAATCTGTGGTGCGAGGGCTGTTTGATAAGTATCTCACCTGAGACTGATCTGGAAATTTTTGTTGGTATTGTAGAGAAATATACCGGATACTTATCATAAGGCATTATAATATTATAGTGTCTAAGCAGGCCTGGGCAATTGGCGTTTGGGCTCTTAGTTTGGTCTTTTCATGAATCACTTTAAATATTTATAGAATATTTGTGATTTACGTTCTCATAAATTTAAGTTGGAAAATTAATACGCTGAACATGTTATAAAGAAAATGTCACGAGACAAAGAACATCTGGCCCTAAAGTCGTCAGGATTTGAATTGTAAACTAACTATTAGTCGCCTTTATCTTTATCTTAGATTTCTGGTAGCATAAACAGCGCCACGAAGTTGAAAGCTCGAGTTAAAGAAATTATGTATGTTGGGTTTGAATGTCTCTAGCGACAGTGACTCACACAAAGTACATGCGAATGTGACTGTGAAATACCATTGCATTGACATTTAGTGAAGTTGCTGGGGACTCCACGCGAGACGCAGTAAAATTCAGAGCACTCAAGCATAAAGTTCACAAATCTAAATAAAATAAACAGTATAAACTGGTAAATGAGACCAACCTAAAGAGTTACTAACACAACAGTCCTACAATAGCCAACATAT
>JAQFYU010001710.1:0-13918 GCA_034694905.1 Ceratophysella granulata
CACAAAAATCACAAAAATCACATAAAATCACAGTGTGGTGTGATTTTTCCCAAAAAGTGTGATTTTCAACAACCCTGTTAGTAACGTATGAGCCCCTCCTGCGTTTTCTGGTGGGGCGCATACGCTACCACGCGCTGATAGTGTTCCCCCCCCCCTCGACTCCTAACTTCCTGTGCAAATGAACGGCAATTTTTGCAACATTGCTTTGGCTTGTTTTTGTTACTTTTAGTTGTAGTAAAGCTTCGTTTGTTCAAAATTCGTATGCCATAGTTTTTAGAATTTTAGTTAGAATTAGAAAATGGATACTACGTTGCTATTAGGGTATTTCGACTTTTTCTATTTATTGTTCTGTCTAAACACCAGTGTTCATTTAAATTTGAAATATTTTAGCTTCTTCCATCTTGAAGAATTGTTTTCGTCAAAAATTTAGGCTTAGCTTCTAATGATAACTATGATGACGATACGTATGTTAAACGTTACATCTCGTATTATAAACCTAAGGTTCCGTAAAATAAGTTCCATAAGGCGAAGGTGAAGGAGGGCCTGAACGTGGCATTGGCGATAGCGAGGAACTAGACGAACCTGTTAAACAAATTAAAAAACCGAAAACAAGGAATGTAACGACCTAAGCATAGTGAAAGTGAATAAATGGACAATCAACAGATCACAGCAAATAACTTCAAATCAGATTTTGTTTTTATTCACAACTCAAATTTCATGAAATTCGATTTTCCTTAATTTTGACTGAGCATTAATTAAAAGTATCATGGTAGCTCAATTTATTTCCAAAGCAACATTTACATTTACAAGCATTTATTTATGTAAATTGGTTAATATCTTAATCTACAAAAAGGTTACAAGTTTAGTTTCAACGTCAGTTGTGTATGGATTTTGGATGTACAGTATCAACTAATGTTTCAATATAAAGTGGCGACAATTTAGTTGAAGTGTACTGCTAATGGCTTTAAGTTCTACAAATTCGTTTTGTTTTAGCACATGTAAGTGTATAGAAGACAGACGATTGGGTTAGGTTGTATTAGAGCAGAAAACGTTTGGCTGAGGACAAACGCGGTTCGTATAGTTTTAATAAGGCCAGACTTTAGTGTGACTGATTTTTAAGAAGTCGGACCTTTCTTTGGCACCAGCTGCGGCGGTTCCGCTTCCTCCTCGTCTTCCTCTTCTTCTTCATATTCTTCTTCCTCTTCCTCCTCGTCTTCGTATTCCTCCTCTTCGTATTCAATGTCTTCTTCGTCCATGTTCTCCATTGCGGAAATGTCGCGTTCCGTCTCGTCTCCTGCCAAAGGAACGCCTTCTGCCTCAGCTAAAATACAAAAGATTGAAATAGGGTAAATTTCTTTCATTTAAAAACAACTACTCTGAATTTCGTGCAATGTTCATGATATTATTTGTCTTTTATCAGGAATTATTGGGAAATTATTTCGACTAATAAATGTCAAGGCAAGTCGGGATGTATTTATCGTCAAATTCGTATTTTTTGTCACCGTATTAAATATTAAGCATTTATTTTACGTCCAAAGTTCCTATATTTATGTTAAATTAGTTACGCAGTTATTATAGCTCTATTCTGTATTTCGGATTTTATTCTCCCATAAACGTAAAATGGACAATATTTTTCTGCTTTAATGGGTTTGTGCAATTTGTCCGAAAACGCTAATTCGTAGAAAATAAGAGCAAATCGAATACTAAGTAATTAGGCCAGTCATGAATAGTTCAGATTAACATAAATTAATTTAATCGACAGGCTTATTTAAGCGGATTAAATATTGGCTGGCATTTTTTATACCTTTTCTGACTCTAAAACTTTCAGGTCATTTTGAGCGTCAATAAAAAAATTTAAAACATGACGTGCAACAATTTTGCACATCTGCTAGTAATAACACGAGATTAAACCTTTTATTCCATTACCTGTTGTGTAGTGAGTTGCTTCTAAATCTTCAGCTTCTTTCTCGGGTAGTGCTCCATTCTTGAGACTACCTGTTAATTCAAATGCAGAAGATAACAAGTGAAAATCAGCATAAGTCCTTGATTACACAATAGGAAATTAAATACGTTGACGAAAATTAGCAAATTTACTATATATAAATTATACTGACTAATTGAAAGGGCATAAAATATATTTTAAACACATCGAGTTTCCCTACCCTTTCCAATTTTATTTTCTTCGATCCCATCACTTGTAGCTTTAACGGAAGCTGCAGCTTCATTTCTCACAGCTCCATTCACGTCATTTATTGCCTGCAAAGAAATGCACAGTAAAGTTTAGATTTAAAGTTCAATAAATACTTTTCAAGTTCGAACGAACCACGTGACAGGGACAATTAATATGATTAATGCACACAGAAGAGTTTGGCAATACTGGTGAAAGTTGAATTTGAAATTCAAAAAGTTACAAAATCCGATTTCTGGGCGTTTTATCAACAATTCTTAAATTAGTATGTAGTTCGACTTTGGTGTTCTTATTCAACTAGCACACTATGGCATTAATTTTTCCAAAATTTAAGCGATTATTTTGTGGCCAGACTGGATACTGAGTGAGTGGCTTGTTAAAACAATCGGACAAATTCCGCAAACTTCTGGATTCATTTCATACATTTTGCAGTTCACTTGAGATGTCTTTCTGAGAAACGGTTCCAGAGAACCGAGGATCCGTATTAGCTCTAGCGTAGTCATCCATTGAGAGGGACGGAGCTTCCATGATGGACTCTGGCGTGCCTGACAGGACGGACAACGTGACCTTCCCACTGAGCACCACTGGTTTCTCCTGATCCGAATCATAATCTTCATCATCTTCGAATTCATCCTCGCCTTCCATTTCAATCTCTTCACAGTGTGAATCCGAAATAAGAACCTGTGATGCTGGACCAGGGAGTGGACCTTCCAAGTAAATATTCCGAACGGGTGTAGGTGGCGTCGTGTCCACAAGTCTTGAAGGTAGAGTGGGTGTTGGACTTCGATCCTTCCATTTCTCACCATTTTCACGACCTACAGATTCTTCCATACCAACAACTGAAACTTTATCTGAAAGGATCGGTGGTTTTGGTGATGAAGCTCCGCGTTTTGGGCTTAGTAGCAATTCAGATTGTCTTGCAGCTTCAAGTGAAATTACAGCTGACTCAATGCTCTGCTTCAGAATAAGAGCGGATAGTTCTTGGGCAAATTTTAGCATTTGATACGAATCCATGATTTTAGCTGAGGACTGTTGAAGTAAATTTACACGTTGGGTAATGGCCGGTTGTATGCGGTGATGACAAGTTCACTGCGCAGTGGGCATTCCAGGAACAGGATGATATTTATTGAATTTAAATTTACTTACTTTTTCTGTGGTTGGCACAACTTGATCGGTAGTTCTTGGATGTTCTTCCGCTTCTTCATCCGATTCCTCAGCTTCTGACCCTTCTGAGTCATCTTCGACAGGAACAGAGATGGATACTTTTTTGGGTCTTGGTGGCGGGGGCGGGGAACCATCTCGCTTCAAAATTGGCTGACGGTAGTGTCGTCTTTCTGATGCCGTTTCTTCTCGTTCCGAGGTAGTAGCTGCATTCTCTTCTACGGATTCCGTATCCTAGTACCCGGTTTCAAAATTAAAGCATAATATATGTGTTTTGTGTAAGTTACTACAGTTACCAAAAAAAGTCAGTGTCAACGAGGGCCATTTCCCTAATTCGAGGTGCTACTGTATTGTGTATTGGGCTGAAACTCACCACACCGGTAAATTAATAGCTACGGTATATTCCAGGAAAACAAGTTCCAAAAATATCTACATCAACAGATGCGATTTTTATGAAATTTTTTATCAAAAATTTCGTTTTGTTACTATTTTGAATCAAAATACTCGATTTTATTTTTTTGCCTATTATATTAAGAAAAAAGGAAAATGAATACATTTTATAAACAAACAACCCAAAAAGTTACTGAAGTAAAGTGAAAAATTGCTATTTTCGATTAAATATTTTCGTACTCGACATTTTGCCTTGCTCTAATGTAACTTACTTCTTTATCCATCATGGGGAAAGTATCAGCCCAATTCAGGTGATCTTCCCAGCGAGAAACATCATTAATGAACCAGGCTCATAAAATTGGATGACACTCGTAAACATTTATGCAATGTGCTATATATGTGAAATTTCAGCAGTTATTAAATATTAAAATGAAATTTTCATAAAATCTCGACGATAAAAGGGAAACGTGTTTACATACAAGCATTAACACTCAGGAAGTGTACCCTCTCCGATTTTTCTAAATAGTCATAAAAAGCCGCTTTCAAAACTCGATAACTGCATTTTCAAAAACGCGCACTGACCTCAGGTACTTCAAGGTCGGCTTGTGCGACCACTTCGGTCTTTGTCTTAAGTGTTGTGTGTGATTTGTCCATCTCCGCCATAATTCCCTTCATGGCTGTAAGAACTAGAGCCAAATTATTATTGATGCAATGGTTATATTCAAGTCAAAATTCAAACAACTTCTATTTTCTATTGCTATTAATTTTAGCATTAGTTCAGGCAGCAATACGAGTATATTACAGAAAATTGATTTCTATGCTCAGGTAAAATATTAATTGAATACAAAATTAACATTGACAGAGACTTTGGATAAGACCATACTAAATTTTCGACGACGTTTCACTACGCAACGCATTATGTGAAATTCAAATAATAATTTGGCCCTAATCCTCTCAGCTGGATCAAGGAAATTGTTAACGACACAGATCCAAAAATAGATTGTCATTAAGCGGAATTCGGCAAGGACCACACACAGGATACACAATGCTTACATAATTCTAAGGATGTCATCTTGTTCTCAACAATTTTAAAATGATTTACAATTCGTTTAGTGTAGCTTATGATAACTCTAGAAAAATATTTTAGCTGACGTGGATATACATAACTCAAAATTGTGCTTCCACAATAAGCACAAGATCAAATTCGACTGATTCGCGCAAAAATTGCTAAAGTTCGGTTCTAGCTCGATGAATCTATTTTATCTGCAACATGCTAACCGGAATTTGCAAAAACGCAGTTAATTAAGAATACCGATTATTTTATTAATTACTTTGAAATTTAGCCTCGTCGTGATTGAAACTAAAAGCATATCAGTTTAGCGTGATGCCGAGTGTACATTAAATTGAGAAAATATAGTTCAACTGTGAATTTACACAGGTGCCTGGAAATTGAAGTAAAGTGACCTCTAACCTGGACACCCACCCCTTGACCTTGAGCTTTGAGGATTTGGGCCAAAAGTGAGGGTGAGAGTTGCTGGGACACGGAGCCCATTTGAGACACAATCCGCTCCATTGCAGCTTCCGTCTCTTCTAATCTTTTCCTGAGCAAATCAATCTCAACGTCTCCTAGTGTGTCACACGAGTTCACAGGTTTAGAACAATAATTTACTAAATATTAAAATCAAGCAATGTATCCTAGCAAAAACAATTTCAATTAACTATATTTAGTATTATGTGTAATTCCAGGACAACTTACTGGCGTCATGCTCCATATTCCCTGATGCCATTAAGTTAGTTTATTGGTTAGCAGCATGAAAACCGAAATATGAAAAATTAGTTTCAAACATCAAGTTGTAAATTTTCCACGAACCAGGACGAGCTTCCTTGTGCTCAACATTGTTTTCATATGTTTCCGAACTGTAAGCAATTGGTGCGTTCTGACAAGGCTTCGAAATGTCTTGTACCATTGCAATGGTTGGAATCGGTGAAATTCCTTTGAATATAAAATATGGAAAATGTAAAAAATTAATTATTACCCAATCGACGGTGGTCATCAAGGAAATTCCGGTTTTTACCAGCGGATGATCGGCGTCGAACCCCAAGATCTCTGTCTCGTCGGCTGTAGGCTTCTCTCATTGAACGATCTCCATCGTAATCTTCAGAAAATACGAACTTTCGATGTTCGGGATCCATTCCAAAGTCCTTCAAACGAACTGTGGAAGGAGCTTTCTCTTCTTTATCCGATTTTCGGAATAGAATCTGAATAAAAATCAAATACTTTACGAGTTACTAAAAATCCGTAATAAAATTAAAAATTTTTGAACAAAAAATAAAAAGCTATTCATTTTTATTACTATATATCATTTATTCCATTGTTACTAATTTGTATTTCATATACCATTTCAATGTTAATATTATTTTGTATACTATAATTTTTTTCGTTTGGATTTAAATATGAAATATTTGTCTTTAACCAAAAATCGCCATTACATTTGTGATTTAAGCAAAATTATGTTTTAACTTTTACATGAGTGCAGAAAAATAAAAAAATGCAAGTTGGAAACTCCTACTGTCCAAACCTTAACAATTGTAAAAGCAGTATTTTTATTGTCAATAAAATATTCATTTGACTTAAAATTCATTTTCAAAAGTATACTTTTTAGGTCAACTGTTAATAAATAGTAACCTGACCTGACCAAAGCTTAATTTTTAACCTGGCTAACTGTAAATTCCTGGTTACACTATTTTTTGCAGGTTGAATTTTCTAATGCAGTAAATATCTATATTTGGCGGCATCTACGTACGTTCTTGACCAATTAATTTGGTTATAACGTAAAAAATCGAGATTTACCTTCATAATGGTATAAAGGAAGAAGCAGACAATGCCAATCGTGTAAAGCGGCATGACGATGCCCATGGTTCCAGCGCCCTTGGGCTGCGGCGGCATATGAGCTCCACCGCCCATTGGAGGTCGAATTCCAGGTTGTGGTCCGGGCTGTAGAAATAAAAGCGTAAATTGAATTTGAGTGTATTGCTTAATTGCGAAGCGAAACTTCCTAAATTATAAAAATGAATCGAAACGCTAAATTTTCCGATAATAATGTAAGCTTAATTACGCTGCTACCAAAAGTTCAGGAATTAGAGCGAGCACTCTTACCCGCTGTTCCATGTCAATAGTTCTTCGTGCCGGATGTGGAATCGCACTGCCTTTTTCCCGTAGAGCCGGATGGATCATATGCGGGGAATGATGAATGGGTCGTTCGGGTCGCATGTGGCCTGCAGATGAAATTCACGTAAACAAAATTAAAATCCTCAGATTTAAATATAGACGGTATGATGGCACTGCCACAAATTCTGCACTATATATCTCTCCACATCAAACTCAAACCCATATCCAACTAGTGGTATATGTATCCGGTATCGATCACCTTCAAGAATCATACAGTATATCCAAATCACATCGGAAAACCATGGCTAAAAGCTTAACTAAGATAAGCAAATCTGGAAAGCATTAGCGAAAATGGTGAAGTCATAATCTGAAAAACAGTGCGGTGGTTAGACAGGGTTCTGGCTGGCAAGGCAAGGCTATTATTAAGCACGAATTTTTTCATTGCATTTTTTGTGGATTTTCAAAAAGCACATAAAACATGGATCGTGCCAAGTTGAAAGCTTGCTGGTGTCTATTTAATAATATCCTCAGCGGAATATGTTTGCATACATAGTGTATTTTGAAAACCGATTGCTTGTGCTTCAAGGAAGCACTACACAGTAATTATAATACTTGTATGATTCACGTGTTACCATCGTACTATACCATAATAAAATAATACTCTCCATTGATGATGCCGTTTTTTTTCCTCAATTTTTGATTGATGAATAGCTTTTGAGCAATATTTCGTATAAAATATAAAAATACAGAATATGTTTTTGTGTACAGAAATTGAGTTTCTGAGTTTAAATTTTTAATAGCTTATTTTTCAAACATGAACTGGCATTTAAACAATACTTTTTTATAAAAATACAATAATTTATAAAACACAGAAAGTTTTTTCGTTTTTCGCTTGTTTAAAGTTACAGGTTTCAAATTTTTAAGTAGCGCTGCATCTATTTGTCAACATTTAATGTAAATCGTCCCATCACAAAAGAAACCGGCTGACATAAAAAATAAGCCGTCAAATTTAATTCTATTTGGTCATTTGGAGGAGTTAACAGTGACATCTGTTTTTTTTAAGATTTGCCGAAGAACCCGGACATTTACATTGCGGACAGTAATACTAAGTTAGGGTCTGTCGCAAACATCGGAGTAGACAATAAATTCTTGTTTAGCCAATTTTTTTGCCACCCGTGATATTTCTTGGTCAGTCCCTATGACCCGTAGTGTATATTGGATATATACCCTCCCAACATCGCTTTAAATATATTTAAAATTGAAATATGTATTTGTGCTAATAGTTTGGATGAGCCTTATAATTGAATTTTGAACAAAATTTCATTTTACTTAACTAACCTGCCAACGCTGTTTAGATTATTGTGTTTATAAATGAAGTGAGTCTATTACGCTTTGACATTCCATAACGCCAATTGGCATTTGCTGAATTAAAATTAAAACTACGGTTTCAATTTGAAGGAAGCCATGCATTTCTCAAATAAGCCGATTATGATCCGCAGTTGTCTTGTCGGACGAATTGTTTCTGTATTAAAATTAGAATATACAAAATACATTAGGATGACCCAGCTCGAACTCGAACCTCAGAAGCTGTACAATATGTTAGCTTGGTGTTAGTCAGGTGAAAGTCTCATCGATCGGTTTTGAAGCTATGAATTATTTCCTTACTCGGAGCCGAGTCGGGTGCTTTGAATCTCTTGGGCAGTCCAATGGACTCCAGATGAACGCCGAAGTTGACTTTAAGACATTGTGAGACATTGAATGACCTGACCTCCTGTACAGCTTCCTTGTAGGCCTTCGTCTGAATCGGATTCTCATTGAGCAGAATAAGTACATCAATTTGACATGTTTTGTAAATTTCGTTTCGACAGAGTAGTTGTGGCGTGAGCGGCAGGGTCTGAGTAGTTGGCGTGACTGGGCTCTCCGTGTAGTTCTTGTACCATTTGTTCCGCGGAGGCGGCGGTGTAGCAGGTGCGGCGGTGACTGGGATCTCGATGACGATCGTCTTGGGTCCTGGGCCTTCTCTCGCTTCTCGTAAACTCTCTTTCCGCAGAATTTTGGAACAGATCTCGTTCATGACTTTGTATGCGTTCATGTCCTTCTCAAATACTACGTCACAACACACTAAAGGAAAGGAAGAGGAAAATAAATACAAGTTTGGCAACGGAACGGAATATTGCTTGTTGAACATAAAAAATAGGCTTAAACATACATGGTTGAGTGCAAGTGCTGAAAGAATTTTTAAGCAGCGACATTTTGGACCAATCATTTTTTGCATAAATAAAGCCTTATTTATTTGAGGGATTTTCAGGCCAAGCTAAGGGTTAATTTATAATACATATTGAATTCAGACTCCGGAATGAAATATATTTTACCGGTAGTACATGTTTATTAAGGGAAATATGTTCATGCATTCATAAAATGTATAATATTACATTTAAATTACAGTAGTATTGCTTAGATTCGGCGAAAAACGCGCGAAACCTAAAAAATGTAACACGTTGTAAGTGTTTCGGTAAAAGTAACCTAACCTAACTTAACGTTACTTTTATTGTTATTTCGGTTTTTGCTAGTCCTTTCTGATATGACGTGGAGGGGCTCCTCTTAAGTAACAACGATTTGCGTAGTGTACCAATATATTTGTAAAACATTGACGCATTTATTTTTTAAAAATTGAAGTTAATGTGAAATCTGAGCTCGGTTATTAAAAGCGCGTGTCACACATATTGAAATTCTAAATTGGCTATTCAGCTGTCGGAATAAATTAAATTATTTTATCCAAATTTGACCTGATTTAAAACTTAACATTGTAGTTCAGATTCAGACTTTTTTGGTGAATTATTCAATAATTGTAAATTCATCGCCCAACGCTTTCGCATTACTTCCTATTTTCTTCGATGTCATGAGCTGATACATACTCATGTATTAAAATTAGATCAACTGAATTTGCTCATTTCAAAGAGTATGCACGTCATACTTATTTGAATATTGCAGAACGGGGATCCAGTTTAAATTCTGTGTGTCACTGTATAATTTTATAACATTTAAAGCTTGACTTGAATTAGGACAAGTTCAGCTTAATTATGAATTATTCATTGGTTCAATGAATCATGATCATGATGGCACCAACTTCCTTCGATGGGTTGAGCTGATACATATTTATTTTAGCATTAAATTTAGCTTCGTGCGTCAATTTAATGTGAAATGCATCACCTAGGTTCTGTGCATTTTGTTTATTAGCGGAATCATGCATTATTTACAGGCAGAATACTCGTAGCTTCAAATTATACTGCCTCCGTTATGAAGTTTCCGGTGACCATCATGGCATGAATTTGAATTTAAATGTATTCTGCCGTTGCCGATGGAATGTTATACAACTGCTGAGTCCCATATACAAGCTGCAAGCTGCAATTTTTTTACATTACAATCTCTAAAAAATAGGATGGTTTGGACTTTAAGGTTTTGAATTGCATTATCCCGGACCAGTTACATAACGCTGGAAGGACTTGCATATATAATTTGTTGTTTGATGGATCTATTCTGTGCCCGCTTTGGCAGATTGTTTTTGTTTAAGTTCATTTGATCTGGATGAGATGTAGTTTGCTATTATTTTACAATGTACAATTACAACTACGAAAATTCAGGACCGGACGCCTGAATGAACATTCAAAGACTTCACTTTTTTGAATTACGATATTAAAATGTGTTCTGATCTCATAGCAATGAAATCCATAGCCATTTGCTTAATATTAGCATACACATGATATATAATTTGATCCATCTGTTTCTGCATACATTTTAAAATTTCCTATAATTTATTGAAAAGTAATGTTGCTGGAATACGTAATTTTGTGATGTTAACAACGCTAATAATTATTTTGCATTTGTTTTGCAAAAGTCTGCAGTCAATGGCCGAAAATTCAATCGCCTGACGGCTTCATGCAGGAATTGCACTAAATTGAATTTTAGAAGGCACTAACTAATTATGGAAATAGGATATGCAGAATTAAAAGTTTTTGCAAGAATTAAGGCAGAAGCATGTCAAGGTCATTTTTAGCCATGTCAACCAACTTCCTATGCCTAGATTCCTTGGAGAATAGCAATAATTACTGCTTCCATGTACACATATCATTTATATGTATATTTAAATTAATATCCATTGGATGCTATGCGCTTTACCAATTTTAATTTAACTAGTTTTTTTTTTAAAATTGTATTTGTCATACTGTTATCTCCAGAGTCGTAAGTTCCCGGAAAGAGGGATGAGGTGAGCATTGGATAGAATATTTTTGGCCATAAAATTGCAAAACAGCCAATGACCACTGCAAGGGCGACGAGGGTCTTCCCTCGTCCGAACTCTCCAGTTCCAAAGGTGGCCATTATCACATAACACTCCCCGATACACTAGTAATTCCCTAAAATGTTTCCAATTATTTTACAATCCAACTCCACATTATCACAAAAGTTCGACTCAACTTCAACTCATTCTCGGTCCTTCCTACTAATCGGCTGCCTTGTCTGTCTGTAGAGTTCAGAGATTCAGAATTAAAATAGCACAGAGGGTTTGGGATTCCAGTTCACAGAATCTAATCTGGCAAGATTTGTGTGAGGTAGAAAATAGAATTGCATTGACTATTCAGAAAATAGAAAGGAAGCCAGAGCACGAGGAGATTAGGCCAAGAAACCCATGAATTCAGTTGCCAACTTCATGGGAAAATAGTAAGGTGCTTGTGGCTACATAGGGACATACATATACATATGTAGACGGGTTTCTAGAGGTTATAGCGTAGTTCCAAATCCTCTGCTTCTGCTTAGATGGAAGAGAAACCCGAATTTTACCCGAAGATACCCGGATCCTCCGCCGTGCTCATTTCCGCGAGTGGCTTGTAAATGTGTATGCAATGCTTTCTCGGGCTTACATTACCTCCATTCCAATATTGCATAGGCA
Source organism: Ceratophysella granulata (assembly GCA_034694905.1). Lineage (NCBI taxonomy): Eukaryota > Metazoa > Arthropoda > Collembola > Poduromorpha > Hypogastruridae > Ceratophysella > Ceratophysella granulata. The sequence goes on from JAQFYU010001710.1 coordinate 11,854, forward strand.
TTTCTTCCTCCTGCAATTCCCAAGTGTTTGTCAAGCTAAGAGCTTCTCACAGCAGATATTCCTTAAGGTTAACAAGGAGCCCTGTAGAATTGATGAAATCAAGGTATGGTAGTAGTTCTAATGTTTAATAATTAAGTTGATTCTATGATGGTAGTTTCAGCAATTTTGTCTAGTATCAAATTAATATCTCGAACATTTAAGAATAATTAATAATTAACTTCAAACTTTTCGCATATAGGACTTTGTACCAAGAAAAGAAAAGTTGGCATACAGAATAGTGTTCATAACAAGAAGCTTAAGATTCCTGCATTCACCGTGACCTTTACTACTTGCCCTCATACATAGATTTCCCTGGAAATATTCTGCTTCTTTTGAATGAAGCTTATGAAACATTTAAAACCTTAACCCTTCCCGTCTTGAACATAAAAATTCAAATTTAAGAATTTAGTTAATAGTCTGAAACCATTAATGAACTAAAATTAGGCGTTGGACTCAATTTGTCTTTAAACGATTAGTGTGATGGAATTATGAGGAGATGATATTAATTAGAAATTAAATGAAAAAAAAAATAATTTCAAAAAATCGAAAACCTCAATCAACCTCAAACGTAGCAATTTGATGAATCAAAAATTGATTTCAATCTATGTCATTCCTATTTCCGCATTCTTATCTTAAGTAGATCTCTGTTAAATGCACACATATTTCTCAAATTCGCAGCCTAACGTGGACTAACGTGGAACTACGTGGAACCCTGCCTACTAGGAATTGCAATGGATTTGCTTTGCTTTAACACATTTTGTCTTTCAGTACCCTACATGAATATTGTACGAGTATGTATATTGTAGCCTACAATATTCAATGTCTTTAAGCCAAATGAATTATACGAGCGTCTAATCAACTTGCTGGATATGTGCCTATGCCCTATACGAATACACATGTATATACGAATATATATATATTTATACATACATTTGCACGAAGCAGAGAGAAATATACATGGGATGAATGTATTTAGCTTACCATTTTCATCAAAACATACCCAGACGAAGTGCTTTCATTTTCGACAAGAAATATAAAACACTAGATACAATACAATTTCACGGAACCAATTCCTGTTGGGGAAGGTTTAAGTGTATTACGTAATAGGAGTGCTTTAACTTCATAGTGTGTTACATTAAAACTACAAATCGAGAACAATATCCGTTGCTGTCAGGTAATTTAGACAACAGATGTACTTAAAATAATTTGCATATGTCATAATTCTTTAATCAGCTTGTACGCAAGTTTGTGACAAGTTTTCGTGAATAAAATATTTCACAAGCTGAGAGTACTACTACCATCGATTATCACATTATTACTCGCAAGTTAGAAACAGAAAGTCCTTCACAAAAATAAATTCCGTGATTTTTGGATCCATGCTCTATTTCATTTTTACGGTTTGACTGGTGATTGGATTGATGATATGTAGAACTGGAAGTACATACTCTGTACCTAAACTTATCCGTATTGAATTACAAGGTACACAGATGAACCCCTCTAATGCAGATGCAGACTTACATAAAAAACAGCTGAAACAATTACTAGGCAACGAATTCGTATGCAAACACATTTTTTAGAATTTGCTGTAGATTGTATTTAGATGTCAACGGTTCACACATCACATATGTCGGCTTCCAATATTCAAATATTTTACTGCGTATGTGCAAGTTTTCACGTTTTTCTGTATTGTTGGGTATTTTTAACTAGCAGGCCCTTGAATCAGTACAAAGTATACTGATCGGGATAGACACTGGTTACAGTTATGACTTGAATGAAACCAATATGAACTGAAAAGGAATATTTTATTTATACTACCGAGGGTGTTCCCCTTTTTATTTGGACACTTTCAGAAACTCACAGAAATTACAGTTTACGCTTTTGAATTTTTTTCTTTTGCACAATGTGTTCGCAATGAATCCTAGCCACCATACGTAAACGTTTTTTCCAGTAATCAAACACTTTATTGCCTGTTTCCAAGGAAACACCATTCCACTCCGACTTCAGAAGTTTCCAAACGCCATCTAGC
>JAQFYU010001711.1:0-13915 GCA_034694905.1 Ceratophysella granulata
TTCGCAACTTCTGCTGTACAACGTACGTTGCGCCATCTTATTGATCTTATTGCAAGTTTTTGTTAGCGTTTCTAACTACAACAATAATACACTAACCATTTACCACAACCCACTGCACAATTTCCTCACTCCGACCGACTGAGGCTGTGTGAGCGAAGTAGAGAGAAATACGGGCCGCGAAAAGGCTCTTGCAAAGTCTCGTGCGGCGAACACCAGAGGTTTACAGTTTACATGAAAGTATGTAGGTATACAAAAACGGTTATATATTGTAGATCAGGTCTATATTCTGATATCTTTTTACCATCTAATATAAACGCCGTTTTTGCAACGTATGTATTATATAGAATGGAACCGAAAAATATGCCTAATTCAAATTTCTCTCAAACTTTCCGTTCAAAAATCTTTGTGAATGTAAATGTTTGTGCAGCAGAGACTGTATCATGATACCTACTTCATATTGATCAAGCTCGAAATTAGAGTTTTCCTTTTCCAATTACAAAAACCGACGAAAAACGCAATGGGAAACTCCAGCTATCAATTGCCAATTAGTTTTGGTTTTATATAATTATATATTCTGCAATTGCAATAAACTTTACTTATAAATTCCAATTTGTAACTTACGCAGCTCCAAATTTCTTGGCAAAGCATATTCTATACTATAGCCCACGTCGGGAATCAGGAATAGGAAAGGAATAGGAAGAGCGCTTGAAGCTTGGCATTTTAGTCGCCCGGATGGATAATTTAATTAAGCCAACAGTTGAGAAAAGCCACACGTCAGTCAAAACGCCTTTGTATTTTTAGATTTAGATATTAGTTCAGAAACCCTATTGAGCTGAATCATCATTTTCATCTAACCAATATTATGTAAACGCCAGCACAAAATCGTCTAGACTCGACAGAGTGTGTTTCATTAAATCTACTTTTTAAAAGTATATGTCGGACGGGTGGCGGCGATTTTTGGTTAATGGGACCTACCATGAAGAATTGGTATGTACTACGAGTACAACTACCGTACTTACTGTAATTACTTTCGTAGTTTTTCTCAGTTATTTCATTAGTTTAACGAATTCTGGGAGTAATTTTTAAGTATTTTTTTCTTAAATAATCCGGACGGATATTTTATAAAATCGGCCGGAGCCAGAGCCAGAAAAATGGCCGGAATTCCGATGCACCCCTAAATTAAACATGTATATAAACTGTAAGTATTATTGGATCAGACTGCATCACAGATCTGAGTTACCGAACATTGAACTGCTCACAGACAACATTCGGAACTTTATGTGTAGGCGTATTTTAATCAATTTCTATCTCACTTTGCAAAACTATTAGAACCATAAAATTATTAATGGGGAACTGACTGTGTTTCTGTTGTTGTGCCAAAAAAAATTCCAATTTTTTAGCTTTTAAAAGATCCTTCCAAATATTTTCGAAACCTGCAAATATTAGCCTGTTGCCATAATTTTAGGAATAAATAAAACAACAGCGTAAGCAACGTATATAAAAGCTGATATTGGCTCTCATGTTAAGTTTTAATTTGTTTCCCCAAATACCCGTGTTGACAGCACTATTCCTCATGTCAATAATGTAACGCTATTGTTTGCACTATTTCTTGAAAATTCTCAAACGATTTTAAATCAGCATCGAACATGTAGGGGAAGAAACCAGGGCCTCATTTAGTCGTTTATATTTTCAATAAAATAGTCTGACTACTATCGCGCGCTTCCAATTCCAATCCAATGCCGATTGGGCTATGTAGTATTTTCAAAACAGGAATAATTATCGTACAATACACCCTTTAAATCTTATTTTGGTTCTGAGCCTGGACGGACGTCGTTTGTCCTGCCGGCAATTTCCGTCATCTTGTTTGCTTATAAAATGCTATTAGCAGGTTTTGAAAGTTACTAGTTAAGCCGATTAGTGGTCAGCAAAGCATAGCAGTGGCTAATTAGGATTTTATAACGGGGCAAATCTATTTGGACTATTCCCTCAAGCAATCAATCCTTGTTTTAAACTTAAACAACTGGGAAAAGGCAAGGCAAACCCTTTTCTGTTCAATTTATTTCGTATCCTACCCGTTTCACACTCCCTGGATCCACTATTGTATTGTACAATCCCCATATTTTACCAAGATACTTAGTTTACTGTTTAATGTTAATGTGTCAGTGGGTATTGGGACTGGGTATCATATCACATTTATCTGAGCCTTGGAAGATATCTTCTGAGATGATACTACACTACTGAGGTCAGGAGGAAGAAAGGTCATTCCAACAGCAGGATTGACATCTGCCCTCCTCAGCATCATCATCTTCCATCAGAAAACTAACTACTGTACGTATTCGAAGTTGAATAGGGAGGAAATGTACTGCAATTGAGAATCGATAACCATCACGAAAACAGCGTCTTCTGATTTCTGGATTTGAAGTTTCATTGGAAATATAAAATATATCAAAATAAATATAATATGAAAGATATAAATATACTCCAATCGCGCAACGCAGATCTTATGATCCAAAAAAGTATGACTGCGAAAATCTGAATTTATTCTAAAGATGCAGTGATTGTTGACCGGTTTGAATGCTCAGAACTGAAAACGCCCCATGCACTACTCTGGCCGGATGATGCGATATGCGATGTCTGTTGTGTAGCGCATAACTACATCTCGTGTAGTTCTGCTTCATAATTCTAAAAGTTGGATTCATATCATTAGACATGTAGATCTAATAGCTTTAAGATTGGATAAATTTGGTTCTGGCCTGAACTGAACTACTGCAAGGAAGTGGAATGGAAGCTTGTCTGTTCAGAATAAGTGGCAGTGTGTGAGAGTGTGAATGTTAATAGTGGTTCCGCCGTTTTACAGTTAAGTACTTTTAAATTTAGGAACTTCCAGTAGAATTCGAATTAGGTAATTGTTGTTAAGAGTTTACAAATTGTTAATTGTTTCAAAGTTTATCTTTTTTAACGCTAGCATCAGATGTGCCATTATGTTGAGATTCAGGCAGGCTTTGTTTTGAGAGTCGAATGTGAATATATTGAACAATAGCTGCAGTTTTATTAGATCCAAGATTAGAAACAGATAGCGACGCGCCCTTAAGTACTTATAGGTCAAAGTGGTTAGGTAGTCGTTGACTTTAATATGCAGTCTTTATTTCATCGCTATTCGGTCATTGTGTCCATGCTAATAATATTGAAACTTTGTGTTGCGTCTTATAAACAGTCATCTCATTTATCTTATTGGTACCAGAGCTAGAGCTGGAATTTCATAATTAATTGTTTCTCATTAATCATTAATCAAATTTGTGGTTTGTGGTATAAAAGTATAAGTCTCTTACTGATAACATGTACGTGTTCACGTGAAAAAGAATAAGCTAATTAATTGCGAATCTAACCTACTTATATTATTTTATGTTACCAGGACCAGTTATAATCATGTCGACTTCCGGCAAGCGGATTAACATCGATGAGCCTCGCTGGGATCAAAGCACGTACTGGGGTCGGGCCAAGCACTTCTTTGTAACCACTGATCCACGAAACCTCTTGTGCACCTCGGCAGAGCTAGACTCGGCTCAAAGTATTGTTACTCGCTATCGGTAATAATAATACACTATTTATTAAAAGTAACTTATTATTTTAACTGTTGCTGGGATCATTGGAAATATACTAAATCGGCTGACAATTGACACTAAGCGCGAGGAGTTTTGACGGGTATTCGTGGCAAGTGTTGAGCTTTAGAGGATGTAAAAAAAATTGTCATTTCAATACGTAGAATGCGGAATTCACAGAATGTGCATAGATTGGCGAAGTACAATGTTTTCGTTAAATACGGAATAAAATAAAGGCCAGGCCTCAGGCTTCAGATGAACAACTTAGGGCATTGGACGTCGGCGTGGAACAATAAAAATAATAATTGGTGTGAACCTCAGGGCAGGGTTTGTTGAGGACTGATCCTTTGGTTCCTCTTGAAAATAGGGCCTCCATGTCAATGGACTTTTAGCTTCAGATGGAGTACATGGTAGCACGAATCATGAGAGGCATAACTGGGTTTTGAGATTCTGTGCTAGTCATGTCAATCTTGGACTTTTGAGACCTGGTATTTTGGTTTCTTTACCTGTTGTGTTTTCAGCGCTACGACACGACGAAACGTGTTGAATTCAAAATACAGGGCCCTGCCAAGGGATATCTCGGCCCGGGCTTGATATAAATTTATTCAATAAAACAGACCTCCGAAAAAATTTGCGCGCTCTCGCGCGCGCAAGAAATTTTTTCGATTACGAAGAATGAATTTAATATTGGAGGAATCATTTTATCTAACCTATTTTGCATAACATAATTTCGGCAACTATCACTTACTTGACTACTGTACATTTAACTTAGTACTTGCCCTCAATTAAACAGCTTCGCATTTCAGGGTTTACCACAGATTTTATAATTTAATCGATAAAATCATGATTTTTTGCACTTTTCCGAGTGTCAAATCACCTCACTGTCACCGCTGGTGACTCACCAGCTTGGGATAAGTGAAGCAATAAGTAGTTTCGCCTTTTGATTTTGGTCAGGATAGAACGTTGAACTTGATTACCGCAAAAGTGAATGATTTCTCATAAAGACAACGAGTAATACATAGCAATTCGACAAGTGGAGGGCCGAAGTTATATAATTGGAAAATAAAAATGTTCATATGAAATATGTAAAGCTTTTGACTATGAAGCGCTGAAAGCGCGATTTTTCGCGATTCTTTTTTGAAAAACCACGTTTTACATATCTGTAGCTTCATCTCCAAGCATAAGTTGAAGAACCAGAAATTATGCTCAATATCTATAAAACTAGCTAAACAATAATTATGTGTGAATTTGGTGAATAAGTGAAAATTCAATTGATCGAATCTGTTGGTAGCGGACACATATAAATCTCATAAATTTTGGCGAACAGAACTTTGAGGGTATTTAATTATTGGGCATTTAAAATCTATATTCGAATTTGGAGAAATTGATCATGTATGCATTTTACGTGCTACACGGTTCAAATACATTTCTCAATTTAGGCGACCAGTGTAAATCTAGTTAATTCGATGCAATAGTAAGTTTCGGTAGATTAAGCGTTGGGTAGTTTATTCATTTTCCCATTATTTGCAAAGTCGACTAGCTTAGTCCCGGTACATCTCCCATCTCCCAATTGACTAGGTGAATTTACAATGAGAAATTATGTTTACAAAAAGTTGGAAATTTTAAGCATTTATCGGTCAAAAGTTCAACAAGATAACCCTAATGCCATGCTCTAATTGCTAGCGATTCGCCTGCATCTGGAATAATTTTAACGATAAATGGCCGAAGAGACGATTTTTTTCCCAGAAACCAAAGAAAGGGCAAATTTTATCCATTTGCCCTTTTTGTGTCAATTCCCGATTGGAGTCTAAAGTGTAAATGTGTGCTGAATCACAGTGCCATAAGCACGAAATTCCGAATTAACATCAGATGATGTGCTTTATTGATGCTCGGGATTGGTTTTTTGTTAATTCTTTATTTAATTTAAATTATTAACTTGGTATACTTTTTCGTCCCGGCCCCAGCCTGTCCCGGCCCGGGCTTTACAAGCCCGTTCGGTCCAATGACGGCAGGGCCCTGTCAAAATATATAGGTTACCGACAGAACCCGGAAACGGCCGCTGGCCGTTTTAATTAGACACATCGCGATGTGACGATCACCGTATTAGTCTAAGGCCAAAATCTCAATTGAACAAGCAATATTTCGGCCTGTGGGTGATTCTAAATAACCACAAGTCCGTCGGGTTGTGGCTGTTTTGAGTTAGCCATATCGCGATGTGTCTAATTTAAACGGCCAGTGGTCGTTTTCGGGTTCTGTCTGTGACATATGCAATTGATGTAAAATGTGCGTTCAGCTAAAGGGCGTATATTTCGCGTAATCAACATAATGAGTCCTGTTTTGAACGAACCAACACAGAACACATTTTTCACTTTACTACCAAATACTATGCTATGAATATTTGTATTTATATAAATTCCTTTCATCTATATGATATGATATATTATTCATTTATATTAAATGATAATTTTTCATCGTCGTAAAATACACATGACGGATGCGGCGGGCTGTTGCCAGTACCAACTCAGCTGCTCGAGCTCAATCCATATGTTAACTATGCGTACAACTATAAATATCTGTCTAAAGAAGATCAAAAGCGTTCTTAGCACAGCGAATTAGCATTGCGATCCAACGAGGCAATGCGGCCAGTATTCTGTCGACCGTTCCCCCAACTTCCAACAAAAAATTACATGAAATCTATTTACTAACTTAATCCCTACTGTCATTGTAAAATGTAACAATCAAGCGTCGTATAAAGAAATAAACACACCTTATTGTCTTGTGGGGGGGAAAAAATCATAGTTAAGCAATATACATGTAATCACATATTAGTGCTTTACACTGATTTATGGGCATCTACTAGTACAGAATATGCTTCTTGAGATTCTATAGGTGTGTCATATTAATGCAACGCTCGCCTCGTATCTGTGATTTGATTAAGTATGTTGATTTTGTTATATTTGACGACTTTTCATATTTAAATAAATCTAATTTGTTTTGTGTTTGGTATCCAGGAAAGGTGAAGACATCCCGGGTCTGACGGAAGATGAGCTGTGGCGTGCCAAAAGCATCTATGATTCTGCTTTTCATCCTGATACCGGCGAGAAGATGCTCATTGTGGGAAGAATGTCTGCACAGGTTCCAATGAACATGTGCATTACAGGAAGCATGCTGACGTTCTATAAGTATGAAATCCTCCTCACTTCTTTAAGAAATTGAAATCAATTACAATATTTTTAAGGACACCTGAAAATTAACTTCCTTTTTACTGTAGATCAACTCAGGCTGTCGTCTTTTGGCAATGGTTCAATCAGTCGTTCAATGCCGTGGTCAACTACTCCAATCGTAGTGGGGACTCTCCTCTCAGTGTTACGTAAGTAAATTCGGTGAACTAAACAGGTACTTCACAAATCGTCGAACATGTGTTTCACCGTTTCATACGATTGTGTAATTCCAGTCAATTGGCTACTTCGTACGTTCTTGCTACTGGTGGTGCTTTGGGGACGGCTCTTACTTTGAACAGCATGGTCAAGGTATCTCCTCGCTTTCTCATGACGAATTGAATAATTCCTGTTCTGAAGAAGTAAACGAAGAGTGCATTTACATTCTCATTTTATAGAAAGCTCCACCACTTATCGGTCGTTGGGTTCCATTTGCTGCAGTGGCCGCTGCCAATTGCGTCAACATTCCTATGATGCGGATGAAGTAAGTAACTTGCTCAACATGTTCAGCCGTTCTTTGACTTGAGATGGCGTAAAGTTTTATTCAGTCTTACACTACCGCTGTATTTTAAAGAAAGTTACTCATAATGATGGATGTTTGACCTCTTCCCCTGATTCAATCGTCTGATTCGTTATCTGTTCGAAATCTAATATTCTGCAAAGCATTGTTTCAGACCGGTGTCAAACATTCACCATGCTTAAGCGTGTAGTTTTAGGGCGCGTATCTCAAACCTAAGCAACGCCTTCGTCTTGATTTAAAAAATAGCCATGATTCTTCTTCATATAATTGGATCTACTAGCGCTTCCATTTCAATTGATGCGCAACGCCATTTAAATTAGTGGGACTTCTCCTTGTAAAAGCGCTAACTCACTAAGTTTAAGTCCTAGCTATGTATGTATACCTAATGCCCTTGGGTTAATTAGAGAACTATCAGGCGGGATTCCCATCGTCGATGACAATGGGAATCGCCTTGGCGAGTCCAAGAAGGCCGCGAAGGTGGGAATAGCCTCGGTGGTACTGAGTCGAATCCTGATGGCCTCACCGGGAATGAGTACTTGATCACTTCTTTACTTCCTTGCCTTCTGTCATTGTCATTCTTTCATGAGAGATTGGGGGCTTTTTGTGCACTCACAGGGAAATACGTGAAGGGACTTTAGTTTCGGATGCGGACGGAAATCGCTTGGGGGATTCGACTGAGGCAGCTCGGGCGGGAATTGCTCAAGTCGTCCTATCTCGAATTGGAATGGCCGTGCCCAGCATGGGTACTTAGTTCGGCTATGATTCATTGTGTTGGGTGTAAATGCTTCGCTTCTTGTGCTTCTTTTGTTTACATTATAAGTATTTGTCTATTGTCTGTACCATTTTGTACTATACGAGCTGGCCGATAGTTTCATTTGCTCAGTTGTTGTGTGGGGTTCACATGATGAGGTGATTCAAAACCATAAATGAACTGTTATTCTGTTTCTGAGTGTGAATGACGTTTACTTAGACGGAAGAATGTATTTGTTTATTTACTTATACGGAAGGCTTTACATTAAGTTAACATTGTCACAGAGTTGTTCAGTAAAGAAAGTCAAGGAAGGAGGCCACTCCATGCAAGTCCTGTTTGAGCAGTTGGCCTCCTCCATCCTTGGAGAAGCTTAGAGTTTCTTGACCAATGGACTCTCCGACAAATTCCTAAGTTGCTTTTTTCGTTGATTTCTTTGAGATTAACCTATATTCTTCTAAGTTGCTAAATATCAAATAAACGTTGAAATGTACGACTCAATCCGCACCTGTGTTAAATCTGCAAAGCTTCTTGAGCTTCGTGTCACGCTCACGTTATCAATGTAAACGTCCAACTCACGGTGAATTTAGCCAATCCAATTCTTATTTGCATTTAATTTTGTTCTCATTTGCCTTGCTCATAAGTGGAATGAATGAATGCTTGTTTTTTTAATTGAGATTTTGAATCTATATCTCAACGTCTAACATTCGTATTGAATCCCAAATTCTAGTATTTCCGCCAATCCTCATGGACAGTCTTGAACGTAAAGGTGTTTTGAAACGATTCCCAATGTTGGGTGCTCCGCTCCAAGTTCTTCTGTGCGGATTTTGTCTCACATTCGCTACGCCAATGTGCTGTGCTTTGTTCCCGCAGAAGTCATCCATTGCGGTTTCTAGTCTGGAACCAGAGTTGCAAGTATGTATTCAAACTGTTCAATTATTTATTCGGAGTTAATCAAATTACAAGTTTTCAAATACGATTTTCTGTTCCAGGAACGTATTAAGAAGCTTCCTAATGCTCCAACGGTGGTCTACTACAACAAAGGCCTCTAAATGAAGCGGAGGAAATTAGCATCAATCACAAAATCCGAGATCAAGAATTCAAACAGACATAATGATCTGCGATAGAAACTAGAGTACAGAATCCTGTCAATTTGTCAAGAACAGAACTGTGAATATTTACATCCCAAAATTATGTTGTGTGTAGAAGCACATCTGAACTGTGAAGTAGAGAACAAGGCGGTGGTCGATCAAACACATTTAACACATGATCACATGGCAAGTACATAAACTGACGACCTCTACGACCTCTTGTCTTCTATGGAACCAGTGTGCACTAAAAGGACAATAAATAGATAAAGATAAAACTAATGGAACATACTGCGTAGTCAAGAAAAGTAGTGATATGTCCAATCTTTCCATGTGGAATTCGTTGTATTTACCTGGAAGGTTGCACACCAGGTTCAAGTGGTGTAACTAATTGTTGTTTAGGCTACTGTACTAATTAAGAACGCGTCACATGATGCAACTGACTATCATCTTCAGCTTGCAATTCACAACGTTAGCTTTTCGTGCTAGAAAGCGGGTTGGAGGGGAAATCGGTTCATTGTGCTTGACGTTCAACTGATCCAACTGGTGCTCCTTTTGGATTTATGGCTCTGTCTTGTGTGGGACATGTCCTAAATAAGACATTTGCCCGTAAATCCCGAAGCGTTTGGAACTTAGATGTTTGTAGATGTCTGACTGTGTAGTGTACAGGGCTGGGCAAATTATTTAGAAATGTAAGCGAATCATGAGATTAAAGTCCACAAATCTGAGTTTTAATGAAGCAACTCGAACTGTGACCATCGAAACTATAAAGTTTTGAAAAAATAAACTAAGAAATGTTCTGGAATTAAGAAATACTACTGCATTTGGTATAGGACTCGCTGCAAACGTTTACATTACCATCAATTGTATAAGTAATTTGCCCAGTCCTGCTGTAGTTGAATATCATGTTATACTCTCCTTCTAAATGCTATACGGCTTAATGAAGCCTTCAAAATGCCATTACTCACTAACGTGACATACTAATTCTCGGTCAATTTCTTTAGAGCCTATAGCGTTGTTGAGTTATTAATTATATTTTTCCGTTCAAATTGATTTCACTACATTATTCGAATAAATGTATGAATGTGGATGTTGTTTACTATCCGGCTGTGTTATGGTTTCGACGTTAATCTCATTTGACAGCAGTTGGTAGTTCGGTCTGACCGTAAAATCCTTCCAGGTAGCTACATGATGGACAAGAACTTTAAATTATCGTTTATTTGTTCCAGTATTCAGTGTATAACATCCTACTGAGTTATTGTAGTTTCAGGATTCAAATAGTTTTAGTTCATTGGACTGGACTGTCAGTTATATTTTATATTGCAGTATTTCGAATTTTGTCTTTCTCGAGGTTTCGAATTAACACCAGCTCTACCTTTGGAGTTGACTAGAAACGATGTGGGAATATTTTTTCAGCCGTTTGCTTATCCAGCTTCAGTGGAAGTTTCAAAGCCTGATCTAACGTGAGACGAACGATTGGTGCCTCGGGTCGGTCAGGGTCAGGAGCGGTTTTGGCACGATTTTCCTTCACCTCTTCAGGAGTTCTGTAAACGAATAGAGTGACACGGTATAGGAAGGAAGGTCAAGCTACTCGCCATTCTTCTAATATATCAAAACTTACTCAACGGAAAATAGAATTCTGCCAACTCGACAAGGAACCCATTTGACGAAGACTTGGTACACGCTGGAATTGAAGAGTGCTTCTGGATTCACCATATCCATAGCCCACTCCCGAGCTCTGAAGAATTCATGATGCGCCCAACGGAGCATGAATCTACGATGAAGGTTATTCGCTCGATCAGTGTACTCAGGCAGTGGCCAGCCATGCTTGACTCGAAGAACTTCGTATGACAATTGAATCATGTGGCGAGCTTCACGTCCCACATCCTTCATTTTATTTGCCTCCAGAAAAAATGCATCAATTTTATCCAACAAAATCCGTCCGATCTCATTGAACTCCAGAACTTCGGACGCCTTCACCATGTTTGTGGGAAACTCATGAAATTGCTTAAAATTTTGTCGAAGGTATCGAATGCCCTGGTAAATGCACTTTGGTTCTTTTCGCCGTTTCTTCCTCTTGATTCGAGGTATAAAGATTTCTTGGTCCAAGGCAATGAGCAGCTCGAAAATGTCATCTCCCAAATTTTTGGTTTTTTTGATCAAGTGACTGATGGTCTTGGTTTGTTCTCGCCAATGAAGTGCATCAAAGTCGTGCCAGTGCTTGTCCATTCCTTGAATCCGAGTAATGATGTTCAATTCGGGAGGTTCCGGTATGTCCAACCAGGCTTTGAAATGTGTTTTCAGATATCGTATGCGCATATCGTTCCGATGCTTAATCTTCTTCCAATTTTCTCGATGTGTCACTTCCTCTTTATATTTGATGTGCTCAATATCAAAAGCACCTCCCGTATTGGTGAAAGCTCGAACGTTGATGACCCAACGGACCACAATTGCTTCCATTTTCTTCAGAATGCTAATAACTGTTCCGTAAACGTGACAAAGAGCAGACCAACAATGGATCGAAGATGAAAAGAGCCCTTCGAACTGTTTCTGAAGTGCAAGGTAAGTTTCTCGTTCATGAGCTTTTGGAATGTCGAGAACACCAATGGCGTATGTGAATAGCCAGGCATAGTTACCGATGATGGACCTTCCATCTAGCATCCGCTTCAGCTCGGTAGTTGGCTTAGTGGGCATGAACATCTCAGAGAAGCTTAGGGCTTCGTTCACTTGCTGACAAAGCTGGATTGCCCGGTCCATGTGGCGCATAGTGACGTGAACGTTACGTAGAGAAACCTTCCGGGCTTTGAACGTTTCAATTCGACCTTTGGGAAGATTGGCCATCTGTGAATTCATATCAAAATCATCATTGGGTAATATTGAACCAAGTTGATTCAGTCAAGTTGTGTTCCTTTCATGTGATGTAAATTACCGAAGCAAATCTATACAGAGCAGCGACGTACGAGGCAGAATTACTGGTTCGTCCAACATACCTATAAAAATAGTCGTTATTTGAGTTTGAGCGTCATCATATGTACTTCCTAACAGAAGACACTTTGGGGACAATTCGGCTAATTTTTGCTTACAAATAGTATAGTAATTAAAAATATCTTTCAGTCATTTACTTCCACATCATATGCATGTCATGAATCTCCTCCTGGGTCATTTTACGCCTATAGCACCAGTGGTACTTCATGAAGATATGTTGATAAGCTATACAAATCTTGGTACGAAACTTTCTGACACATCTGCAAAAACAGCGGCCAAATCCAATCCATTTTATTCTTCGTCGGAGTCGAATGTCAGCTCGAACATCATTCTCGTCCACTGTCGACGAAGTAGATGACGTCACTTCAAGTCCTGCGGCTCGTCGTTTTTCTTTCTCCACTTGTTTTTCACTGAGAATGAGAAGTTACAGACATTGATTAGCACTGGAACTACACTCGACATAACTGATCGGTGTGACGTTTTGGACAGTGATTGGATTCTATGTATTTTCATTGCGTAAACAATGTCTAAAGCAGTATTGAAATTCTTACAATAGCTCAGCGGTATTTAGCTGTCTGCGTCGAGATTTCCCCGTACCGGTTGATCCAGAAACAACCGACGATGAATCAGGAGCGATGAGACGATCGGTCCGAACAGCATGTAAAACTTCCATAGACGATGATGTGGCAGTAGTGGATGCAGTTCCCTTCTTCATATTAATATATATATTTTTTTTTAACGAAAATAAAATAAATTGTAAATTATTACAGAATAAAAGAAACGATAACGCTACGCTACGTCTCACTACTCTACTTCACTGCACTGCTACTTTCTTAACTTCACAGACGACAGCCAATACAAAATAATAACATTGCTACTGTTGACTGTTGTTTTTGCTTTATTTTTCATTTGCTCCTTTTTTCTCGTTGATGCAGCCTTGACAATATCGATAATTTGAATATTCGCTGGATTTGTAATTCCGTTTACGATATTTTATTCTTTGGTGGGTCTGGGTCGGGTCTGCGAATTTTGTAGTATCGTACAGGGGCCATCTGATATCTGATATCTGACTATGGCTAATACATCCCTTCTAATAAAATCGTTGATGTTATGTATGTATGTATGTTCCATATATCCTCCGAAACTACTGGACAGATTTGGATAAACGATATCTTAAAAGTTTGCTAATTCTTAGGGTCAGCCATTGGGGGGAGGGGGGAGTTTGGTTGACCCTGGACCACTGAAATTGTGACCTTGGGTCAACCTATTGGGTCAAATTTAGACAATTATTTTTTGACATGCTTATAAATACCAGAGCCTATGATTTAGCGATGCACAGACTTGCCATTCCTACCCCCCAAGTGACCCTTGGTTTGGCCCCGCGTGGTCAAAAAGTGACCCAATTTTTCTATTCTCAATTCGTGAACCTATGGATGTAAGAAGTTGCTTCTGCTGAATTCTTCAATTCTTCAATGCTGAAGCATTGAAACCTTAAATTGACTTGCTGTTCTACCCCTGGAGGTCAAAAAGTGACCCAAGTCTTTTATGTGGGATTCCTGTACCTATCTATGCGTGTGTACGAAATGAATCTAGATGAACGTGTTGAAACCATAAATTCACCTTCTTGGGATGCGATTCCTGTATCTGTACTGTACTTGTGTAATGTAATGTGTGTGTAATAGAATGGTCGATTGAGCGAGCTCCTGACTTTGCGAACATCAAGGAATTTGCTTTGAAGCCTGCATACTCGCTAAAAC
>JAQFYU010001712.1:0-13901 GCA_034694905.1 Ceratophysella granulata
TCAGGCTTCCACAAGTAAAATTTTAACAATTCGTATGATAATGTCGGGATAAAATAGTAGATCTATAAATTAAAAATACATGATTTACTTTTAACCAAAATAATTTAATTCTTTACGTAAAATAGCTAAGCTGATCTACTTTAGCCGCACATAAACTCAAACCAAGTCTGTCAAATCCGGAAAAAATGTGCGGTGAACCAAGTTATTTTACGTAGAACTAAATGATGTGTAATTATTTGCTGTGAGACTAAATCATAGCCGTAATGTTCTACTGTGCTGTGTACTCTTAAAAATGAATGTAGCTATTTAAAAGTCAAAACTCAAAATATTCGCTCAATATTCAGGAGGAAAAGGAATGAAACACTGTTTGAACTAATTCTGCGTCTGAGAGTGCTTTTCAGAAGTAGTGCTTGTATTGATGGCTTCCTTTTATTTCCTACCTGGAGGGGTTCCCAGAGTCTTAATTTCCGGAGTGATGTGAACTGGTTTCGATACTTTCGGTATATGATTCCAAGAAATACATGCTCCTGCTTATGGATTATGAACCTGGACTTGTATTTCATATTCAGGATCTCCCATCATCACTTGAATCTTAATAAGACTCCGTATTCTCCCGATGCACTCCTGGACTAATGCTTCATTTCATAAATGCGGCCTTTCACTCCTCTTCCTCCTATTAAAGTGAAAACCTCGTCTTGCCGAGTTGAGTGATTCATTTCCGTCTTTTAAAACCCTCCCTTTCAATGAACACACTTGCATCATTACTTTGAGCATTAGTGAAACTAATCTTCTGTAAAGGCCCGACTCCAGCCGCACCACCAGACAGCGGTTGATACATTCTATAAGGTATGAAGCTCAGCTCTCTCCTGCCACTCCGTCTTAAGTGCTGCTGGAAGGAGTCACGGTGAAAGCATTATTTCAAAACCACATTCATCCTTCTTCCAATGAAAAGTTGACTTATTTATCAAAATATTTTATTATGACACTCCCTCAACCAACAACCCAACCTCACAACTTAGTTTTCATTCTCCAAAAGTAACTCAAGTCAGGGGAAGAAAGACGCGCATTCATGCAAGCCTTAAGAAGAGACGAACCTCAAACTCGTTTGAATTTCCTTCTCAGCGTCCGAGTCCGAAGTTTGTTTGTTTACCGTCAATTCGTCCTACAATTGAGCATATTTATAAAACTTTCAAAATTTTTTTATTCCGTTGTGCATCAGTTTTCCGAAATTTATGTTTGGCAAATAGTTGCAGTTTGCTAAGTAATTGGCTGATTTGTTCACTGGATCTTGCTCAGTGACAAGTTAAATCCAAATTTATGCAGGAATGCTTGCGAATGTTAACATAACCAATATATTTAAATATTGTTTGCATTTGCGCCGTTTATTATGGTGGTAGTCACTCAAACGTTCAACCAGTGGGAATTTTTTGAACATTTCTAAATATAATTAGGTACGAAAGCCTATATGCAATTCTATGACATAAAATGAACGGAAACCTAGCTACACAAAAAATCCTATTAAACCTATTCTTGTAATAAATTAAATTTACACACGGTGAATAGTCCAATAAATAGGCCGAAGTGTGATCTGATGAAATTATGAAACTTTCAGGGAATTTTAATAAATTTTTGTCTTTGAATGTGTCTCACGGTAAATAAATGCAAATCTCACCAAAACGTTAACAAAAATTGATCGTAACTTAGTTGACCGCCGAATAACTTCGTTCACCGCAAATTTCTACGCAAATTCCAGAACTCCAATAAATACATGTTGCTTTATAGGTTGTAATTTTTTATACACGTACCCTTGGGACATAGCTTAATCTAACCTAACCTGGCTTAACTTAACAAAACGAAAGTTAGTTCAGGGAGAAATTTGAAAATTATTTAGCGATGGATGATCAACTAAGCTGTTTTGCAGCGAGAAAAATATTAAGCCATAATTCCTCAGACTAATATTGGAATTGGGACTTCGAACAGTGAAGATATTTAATGCGCAACCATATCACGGCGTTCAATTGAAGTAGAACCCAAGAAAACCTCCCTTTGATGGGGGAGAAAGTTGTTCAGTAAACCCACCACCTTGGTCTCCATTGAAAGAAGCATTTCATGTCTTGTTTAAAGTAAAAAGTAAAGTAAGTTTTGAAGGAGAAAGTCCATTCATCACCATTTGACATTCCTTTTCAAATCTTCCATCAAGTACTCAGAATGACCTTTTTCTCATCTCCCAGCCTCCTCTTTCAAATTAGGATTTCGAAGCCTGGGGATTTCTTATTAATCCAGAAAAATATGCAGAGTCAATGCGGAACTACAGAAGCAGAACCCCAAAGGTCCTTTGAGCCTTGGAAACATACCTTAGCTAAGCATGAAGCTATTGTATCAGTATTGGGTTCTATTAAGCATATACAAGGAGGGTGGGTGAGTTGGGCCTTGGGTACATTAAAGAGATTTTTGCACGTTCTTTGCTCCAATGTTTAATTTCCGTGGGAGAGACGTGCTTGGAAAGTCCAAAGAATTTCCTCGAGGTTTTCCTCCATTTCTTCTGAGTGGAACCATGTCCGACTGCACAACTTTTACTTCATCTGAGGAGGTTGTAAATACAAGTCCTGCTCCGCACGACACAAGTCACGGGCTAAGATATTCATATTGCAAGGGAGAACCGTTCTTGTAATGGAACTTAATCTAGGAACATTTTTGCTTAAATTCTACGCAGTATTCCACTATGCTATGGATCCGGACTCTCTCGACTAACCACGAGTTTTCTATTGTGGTGAAAGGAGAATTGCATGATTTACGCAAAGTGAAAAACTTACTCGAGTGCATAAATCCCGACTCAGGAGTCTGAGTCAAGATGTCGAGTGTGTTCCTTTCAAATAGGACAAGGGTGTCTGAAGATAAGAATGGTGTCCGCCCACCTTCAGCAGTCTCTTCTACTTTCAATGAATATATCTCTATCTCGAAAGTAAAATACAAATTCACAACTCAAATATGTATAATGTATTTCTCTCCAATCTCAAATGAAATTCTTTATAATAAATATTTTTCTAATTTGCGAATTTGTTATTTTTAAAAAATCAGTAAAACCAGATCAATCAATTTTTGTAAACAGCGAAACACTGTCAGGTGGCGCTAGAACTCACTAATCTGGCAGTAGTTTAGCATGTAACGCCATTAAGTTGAGAACGTTCAAACCATCGCCACATCGCCACCGGATGGCGACAATGTGTTGGCTGGAGAGCTCAATTTTGTTTTGTACGGGTAGACTTGCTTATTAGAGCTAACTGGGGTGTGCTCTGCAAAATATAGTTAAAAGTTAAAATCCACCTCGGTCAAAAATGTATTAACCGCAGTTCATAGTATTCAATTCAAATCGATAGTAGACCAGAGACGAGGTTGAGAAAGTTCCTTGCATAGAAAATTTATTGTGAAAGTAAATGAATTCTTTTAAACAGTCAGCTAAGTTGCAAAAAAAACAAAATTAAATTCAAGCTGTGAACCTTCTTGAATAGAAACAATTCAAAAAAGTGTCAAAATGAAAATCTGCACTGAACGGGGAAATATTGTTTTAAATATGCAACTTTTCTTGTGCATTAGGCCGGCTTGAGTCTTTAAGCTAGTAGTAAATTAAAAAGTTGACAGAGGTGCACCAAAAAGATATATTCAATTTTTTTTTTAAAATGTTATTTATTTATTTTTTATATTATTTCAAGCTAGATCACCCTTACAGTTATCGCACAGGGGTGGATTTAAGTATTTTGGTCTAGTTTTCATTAAGTATATCAATCAAGCGCAAGTCATCATTCGCAACTCGTAAGATTGGAAGTGATAGCCGGATTTTTATACCATTTGTCATAACTTGGCTATACTGTAGTGATTCGGAAGTTGATGGGAGCGGTAGACTGTGGATGCAAGGTCAGGTCAGAATGTAAGAAAAGTGGAAGTATTTATTGAATGAGTCATAAAAGTGAGTTAAGTAATCTGATCCGGAATGCTGGTCTGAGTCTGATTCCTGGGCACGAAGGGAGAAAAGGTCTGTGTGACTTGACTCACTCACTCATGTTCCTGGCGGGGGAAAAAAGTGAGAAGGACGAAGAAGAAATCTCGTGAGAAATGCACCGGAGAAAATTAATCTCAACTTCAATTTATCCTTGTCAGCAACTGAATCTACTCTTGTTTGGCTTATTTTCCCTTCACCAGAAAGATACTCGGTCTGCACAGGATACAGAAGCATAATAACAGGCCATGGCCTCCATCCCATCCACAATACACTGTTATATTACACATATTAGAAAGCCAAGTGAGAAATCCGTACAACAGCAACGTCCAAGTGAAGAAAGGTAACTTGGGATTAGCTCCTCGGATCTTCTCTGAGGGTGGACAATATAGCAGGTCGAGTCTTCCAGGTCACACGTTCACATCATAGGGTGTCTTGTAGATAGACAGGATTGTATAATTTAAACCAAATAGATATTCAATTTATTTAGTAATACAGTCTAAATGAGTGACCAAAACAAGAAAACAAATTAAACGTTAATTTCGGCTTGTGCAGCAGTAAAATATTTCCTAATTTATATAAAATGTTGAACAAGTTAACCTATTCTACATTAAAGTGAAAAAAGGAGATATGACTGCTCGAATTTACTGCTAGCTATAACCTGCGACTAAGTTTGATTTTGTGATAGTAACTTTAAATCAATTAATTAATGCAATTTTTTGCACGACTGTATTATCATTTTATTGCTTCTAATCTTTCTGCTTAACTGTTGAACAGTTTTCTTCTGAAGAAGAAATTGATGGTTTTTCAAAATATTCATGGATCAACCCGGAAATTTCAGGTTTACGATCAGCCATCCATGTCACAGTTTTCCAAGTGCGATTATATTTGTTGTGTGACGCTGAGTGAGTAATATGTCAATACTCACAATGAATTGAAACATTAAAAGTTTCGATAATTAAAACCATCGACTTCTCTATATATACCCAACTATATTTTTTATACCTTGTTTCGTCCACTTCTCCGCTTAATTAGCCTATATATCTTCATGTTGCATATTTGCATGAGCTCGTATGGAATCTGTTTAGCCTGTGCTTTAGGTATTTCGAAACTTTGACTTTAAAAAAAATTACTTCTACTCTTGGTCGAATTCAGGATTAGGATACACGCGGTAACCGCCTATGGAGAACAGCGCCATTTCACTATAGCGGGCGTTTCGGAAACCTAACCTCTCTAACCTAATCAAATCATCTCAGGGTTTAGTTCTGTGTAGTGTCTAGTGTGTGTATCCTGAATTCAACCCTACTCTTGCATTGGTGATGCGCATGCATCACCACACATTTCAAACAGTGGGTTTTGAACGTCTTACCGCTTAAGGTAGACTACGAAGTAGGGAACATGATCATCATGGTGCCTATTAAAATTTTCTATAGTGACAATATCATAAATGGGAAGGTGTTTGCTTTGCACTGTGACATTTCAGTAACAAACGCCAAGAATGTTTGATTCTGATTCAAGAATCCCATCCCTAATCCAATCAGATTCCACTTCTTTTAACGACGTGTCTGGGCTACTGAGTGGAACTTCCAATGCAGAACGCGGAGCAGAGGAAGTAGCGCCTGTGGTCCGTGGTACAAAGAAAATACTGTTGGATGCACATTTAAAATTAAAACACGGAAGTTTGAAAAATCATCTCAGATTCTGAAAGATGCAGGTTGTCCGCCCGCATTGAGCCAACACCAGACCTGCACTAATTTCTGGAGGTTTATTTGGCTAAGACAATAAGGCCCCTGACTCTACTAGCATTTCTTATTTACTTCAAAATGTTTCGAGAACTTCTCGTCTTTCTATGGCTAGATGCTTACTTTTTGTGAAATATGCTAGAATGACTTCACACTTCCGCCCGTCTGAAGTGGAGGAGCAATTGTTTATTTTTTGAGTGATTTATTCATTCATCATTCAGACCCACCGTCTCTTCAAGTGAGAAACACTTGTGAAAATGAAGTGACGTTTTCTTCCCGATGTTCATAGACTTAGACTGAACTGAATTCATTCCAGGCGCGCACGGTCCTCGGGCCTAAGCTCCTTGTAATCCCTTCCTAAGCTCTCCTATCCCCCTAATTGGCCTGATTTCATTTTCCTCCCATTTACATGGAATCCACTGGAACGAGAATGCAAAAAGTATTACAAATCCGTCTGCTTCTACTGCATTTATAAGAATTGCTCAACAATTTTCTATATTTGTTTCTACACGTGTTTGTTTCTTTACAGCGTTGGACTGGGAGGGTGAAACACTTTCTCTGCGACCTCTGGGAAAATCGGATAATGGTGCGTTTCTATGTATTGCTTCAAACAATGTTCCTCCGCAGGTCAGCAAGCGGGTGATGGTCTATGTACATTGTAAGTGGTCCGATGCTTCCTTTGATTCTAAATTCTAAATTAAGTCTATTTTTATTTCACTATTTTTAAAATTCAGATGTCAATGTGATTATAAATTCTGCGACTCAATGCATGATTTTTTTGAAAAAATACAGTAAAAAACATCAATTTGTAATGAATTACTTGTAAACACTAAACATTCATCATTTACCCGTGTATCGCTAATAATTAATCCATCCGTCGTTCCATTTTTTAAATCGACATAAGGAATTTAATTTTTGATAATTTTAAGATTCAATTATTGAAGTGAATTACTTGTCAAATTTTACCACCTTCCCAGCAATACGCCAGCGGAATACGTAAATTGATTCTGAATCATTCTACAATCGAAAAAATTAATGGACTGTGGAAAGTAATTCGGTGTTTCTGGGTCAGGCTTCGTTGACAGGAAGATATACCCTTTGTTAAGCTGGCGGAACAAGATTGATTCAATTAAAATCCGAGACTCTGATTGATTTTTGTTCAGTCTGAAAAGAGATATCTGTCGCTGGAATTGTGAGAGATGAATGTTTCGAATGTCTGGAAGCTAGGTTAAAGGGTTTTGCTGGGAATAGTATCCAATCGTGTGGAGCACGTAGGGATGAGCCATGATGTCTTTGTCGTATTTTAAGAAACAGGAACGGATTACATTACGCTTCATTCGCTTTCTTCAGAATAGAGTAGGTGATGTGGTCCTATCTGCTACCTAGCTTAACAAGGAACCTTCTCCTTCTGCCTTTTCACAGTTCAACCATTAATCAAAGTGTCGAATCAACTGGTTGCTGCTCCAGCTGAAATTAATGTCACACTCGAGTGTGACGTGGAGTCCGTGCCCAAGCCCTTCATTTCCTGGAACACCAAGGAAGGTACAGTGAACATCAACTAAATATTTCCTATTCCTCCCGAAAATGTGTCCTACGATTTCTCAACAGAAGCGTCTAAATTCCGTAATAGAGTTTTCAATTTGCCAGAAAAATGCATAAGTTTAGCTACTATTAATGGCTTATTTCCTTAGTCATTCATAATTGTACACTTTATTACCAGTCTTTAAATACATTTGTGACCTTCTGACTTTTTGCTCGCCTTCTTAAAATACATCCTTTGCCCGCTGTCGTCCTTTTCCCGCATTATTTCTCAAATTCAGGATGAATTACGTTATTTTGCTTGTTTTAAATAGAAAAGTTCAAAAACTAAGTATACATTTTATAAGTAAAATTGCGAATTTCGTAAAACTAATATACACAAAGCAACTTCGAAATCAATAATTTAAATCAACCCTCCTAATTACAAAGCATTTTGTATTTCGCACCATTTTTCATTCATATTCACTCATAAGATACAGCAGTTATGGTAATTCTGTATGTTCTTGATTAATAGTGAAGTTTGTTGCATTGAAAGTTGTTTCATTCCCTTGTTTAAATGCAAAATGCATCTTGCAAACTGAGGTTAATGAGCATGCTGATGACCACTGCAGTGATGGATACCTTCCTCCCAAACATATACAAACGGAGGGGTCAAAGTTTATCAAAGTTTAACACACTTCAGCAATTTAAACCTCGGCTACAAATGCTTCATTCGATACTCCTAAGGGCTTGGCCGAACCGAGCTCATTTGTAACGGTGATGATCTACACCTGCATGCGCATGTACGAATTACGTCTGCAAAATATTATTAACACTCATGTAGAAAGATAAATATGCGGAAATTGGCATAAGCATTATTCATATCTTTTCTAGTATGAAAATTGATAAAAACATACAACTCCAAAATTGACGCGAAAGATGCGACTATAATATTTCCAATCTTCCTATTATTAGTATTTGTACTGGATGGTAAAATGGAATGTGAAAAGCATGGAAGGATATAAATATACCAGCACACTCCCTTTCCACAGGCATGGCCGAGTATTTCAAGTATATCCGCAAGTAGTCGGCACTTGGAGAGAGCTATGGTGAATTCAAATAATGATATTCATGGAATAAAACCCCGCAATTACTTTTAAACAAATTCAATGAGGCGTAAAAAATTGTTCGCGTAATGCCAGATTGCTTTTCTTTCCTTTCACGAGTCTAAGCTTTTTTTCTGGGGCTGAAGAATAGTCTATTAGCGATTTCTGCTTTCTCCCTCTCACGCCTTCACTCCTTTTCTCTGAAAAAGAGACACAATAAGATTGGCTCCATGGACACAGAGACTCGGGTGGAATCCATTCCTTTCTGTTCCAGGGTGAAAGCACTAGTTAACGTATGCACTCTCTCCCTTTCCCTCCTTTCACCCGAATCCCATATATGAGTTCAGGATTCTTGATTTCCCATTTCCTTCTTTTCTTATATGGTACATATGGGGCGTATATTCTAATGTCTTCTATTTAACAAAAGGCTCTTCGTTCGTCTTCCCTACTTTTGTCTCCATTTCAGACTCTCACCATTGGGTTCCCCGACGACATCAGTGGATCGAATTGAGCTTTTACTTTCTCCCTCAATTTCCCTTCTTCCACATTTTTAAAGAATAGCTCACTAGAACAATAGGAATACATGGATGGGTAGGCAATATTTCTTAAGTTAAGCAATGCTATTTTACTTGTATTTTTTGTCCCATCATACTCTTCTGTTCAAACGCCAAATGCGTGCTGTTAACTAACGACGATATTGTGTACCAATAACAAGGTCACATGAACGTATATCAACAGATTTACTTGATCGCTGTCTGAATTTCTAAATAGGGCGTTACTTGGCTTGATAGAGATTATAATGTTATTAAGCAAAACTTTGCTGACACTGAATGCTCCAAAAACTAGGTCAATTAGAACATGTGTCACTATCACTAGAAAGTAATTAAAACACGCACATGTTGATATTCGATATTTAACTTTTCAAAATATAAGACAAGGTTTAAGAGTACAAGAAACAAGAAGTATGGTATGGAATTAAGGTGTTTTACAGCATTATATTTCTTTGAAAATATCCATGACTTTTTTTTATGACACTCTTCACGATTATTTATTGGAACTACATACATCCTAATTGAATAGCTACAATACGTCTCAAAACGCTAGCTGGCTAAAATTAACTACATCTATGATATATGAATCGCTTTCAATTCTGTGTTGAATTTACGTTTGATTTATCCACAGAGATTCGCATATTAAATGCAAATCCACTAAAATGGCTTCAACTTCAAATATAAACTAGAATTTGATTAAAAATTCATTAAATATGAGCTATTTTTTACAAATATGCAAATTAAAAAAGAACTAGCTTAGATCCAAACAAAATGATTAGGATATGAATTTTACGACAGTAATACATTGATAGTTCACATTAAAACATCTAAAAAACGATAAACAACAAATTAGAATCAACCTAGGATTTTTAAAAAATGTTTAAAACAAAAAATTCTAACGACTGAGAATCTAGAAAGAATTAAATCAAGACCCAATGCGGCATAATATAGAAATATACATTCGAAAGTGTCAAAACATTCAGTAGAAGTACAAAATTTCTGTTCAAAAATTACGAACTATCTATAAATAACATAATATCAAAATGTAAACATATTTACTAAAGGATCAAATTGTGCAATACAAAATTAGATTCTTAGAATTTTGGCTGTACGAATCGCTTTTGCTATGATACGAGTATATAATCTTTACTTTTAATGTTCAACAGATTTCGAGAAAATATGAAACCGTTACAAATTATTTGCTGGTATTATACTGAAATTTCAGGTACCATATTCCTGATTCATTTCTTATGCCAAACCCTTTTTATTTTT
Source organism: Ceratophysella granulata (assembly GCA_034694905.1). Classification (NCBI taxonomy): domain Eukaryota; kingdom Metazoa; phylum Arthropoda; class Collembola; order Poduromorpha; family Hypogastruridae; genus Ceratophysella; species Ceratophysella granulata. The sequence goes on from JAQFYU010001712.1 coordinate 10,184, forward strand.
AAACATTGCCAGACTTTCACTCAACGCCTCACCTTGCTAATACATCATTTTTTGTATTAAAGCTACACAGTCTTTCGCTAATCATGTCGAGCAGCCGCCTCTTGATAATTTTAATGAGAAAAGGCTTTGAGTGTCTGAGCAGGGGTTATTAGTCGGAGACGACGGTGTGGAGTCTGGAGTCTGGAGTGTGAAAGTGATATTGGGCGTGACTCCTGCACCGAAGCCTGTTTAGAAAGGTCCGTACGTACGTCGTTCCAGTTAGCCCAATAGACTCCAATCTCGTTCCTTAGCCTGGTTCAGGCTGGAGACTGGGAGAAAGGAAGTGATATCAATTTGGCTTCAATTTCTCGTGAGATGACAAATTGAGAGAGAAGGAAGTGTTATGTTATGTTATGAATCGAAGAAAGTGGAGAGAAAGTGAAGCATTCCCATTCCACAGAATAACTCCTGCTTTCCACAAGGGAGACGGAGAGGAGGACGAGGGTAGGAAAAAAACTATTTCATATTCTACACAAGCTCATATCGGAGGGAACCAGAAACATTTTTCCTCTTTGACGGAATAAATGAATAAAAGCCGCTTCGGCTTCAGCCCCGAATTTATCCATAGGGAGAGATTAGGGTTATTTACTATGGATCTCTGATATATTACCAAATGTAAACAGGCTATGATGGATTCCTTGGGATATTCTCAACAAATCCCACCCTTCTCTATTGACATTTCATAACGGCTAGTCGGGCTCTGATTTAGGCCTTCTAGGCTCAGGCCAAGTTCTTTCCAAATCCGATTTCATATTCGGAGTAAAAACATCTCAGAGAAATGTTGCTGTTGCTTTCTTTGCATAAAAATAATTATCCTCCAAAGAATATAAATAAACTTCGAGTATCGACACAAAAACCGGTTTTTGATAAATTCTGGGTGTAATACTACACTTTCATGCTTCAAAAGGGGTCTATCTATTGCTATATAACACTGAGCGGATTTTAGTAGCCAGTACCGAACACTATTTTCAAAATAATGACAAATATTGTGGACATAGTAAAAGGCATACATTTCTTGCGGTTGACGACGAGGAACGGATAACAAATAATTGACTAAATATTTTCTCGGATGTTTTTTTTTGGCATAACCTTATCAATTTTTACTGAAAGCAATGTGCCTCTGTTCGAGGGTTTAGTTGAGTCTAACCTAACATAGAATAACAGCTTAATTCCTCCTAATAATAATGATTAAATTAGAAATTCTTGTTTAGTCAATTCGATTCACAGCATAATATCAAATAACTTTTAAAAATTCTATATAGGATTTCTTCAATTTATTTGGATTACGTATCGAATTCAATATCGTCTATAATAAACAATTGATTCAATATGTTGACTGGTTAAGCATTTTCCCGCATGCATCAATTTTTTAACGCGAATACTGAAATTGGCGTGTTACCTGAGAACCAAAATATTCAAAATTCAAAATGTAAAGGGACAGCTACAATAAACTACATAATTTTAAAATGTACTTCACTAACTATTAATCAAAGCCTACCAAATACTGGAAATAATCGCGAAACGCTTCGACAGTAGTTGTGTGAAATTCATTTGAATTTTCTGGCGCATGAATTGCATTCCTCGTAGTAATATTTTCTCCAATATTTTTGTTTTTCCCTAGCGGAGCTGAAACATTTAGCCTTGAACTGAATGTCTGAGTAACATGTTGCTTGAATGAGTTGGCAGTATAATTCTCATTCTAATTAATAATAGCTCCTTCTGCCATTCAAATGAGGACTTTAGGTGGAAGCACGTAATAATGAGAGGGAGCAGGAGAATGACACAGTTCCGCCTTGAGTATTATTACGCCCTCGTTATATTAATGGTAACGGGCAGTGAAAGTCCAAATGTAACACTCGGCTTCAGCCCCTGCTCCCTCTTTCCTTTCAATTGAGCACATTGCCTTCCCATTTGCTGTCATGTGGGCGCCACCCTAATTCAGCACATGGACTCAGGCCTGAGATCAGAATCTGCTATAAAGCTCACGTTGCAGTTTGCATGCCTCTCAGCCCAGCACCAGCATTTCTGGGAATTAGACAATGACAAAACAGGATTTTCTTTTTATTGGGTTTCCGCCCTCCTGTGTACGGTTCTTCATCCTTTCATATACGGACGATGGGAAGGGGAAGAGATGTGATTCGGGTAGTTAATGTTTTACGCGTCTTACGCGGAGACGCAGGTGTTTTCAGATTCATTCACTCTCCGTACCAATTCTCTTTCCCCTTTTCTCTTCCCCGTCTTCATTTCACAATGTTAATTTCCTCACTTCATTCTACCTTTTTTTTTGTTCTCGCATTCATACCTACTTGGCTTAGTGGCCTGAAACAGAATAGGACTTCAGACCTACCTAGGTGCATGTTCGTTGCTATAATTGGTTGAGTTCTACGTCAGTTGCCTGATGAAGACTAAGGATCGTTTGGTACTTGCATAAATTTCCTTATTGCAATATATTGATTCAATATAATTCTTTAAACGCACAAAGTCAGTAAAAATTCAGCGTAACAAACTAAATTAGTGCTATACGAGGTATGCTAGGTATAAATTGAGACTTCGCGTCATGTGGCGTTGAGCCAACTAAAGTATCGCTAGTGGAGAAAGTAACATGTTAGAATTGTTAACCAAGCCACAACCCCCATAATAAGCGAGAATGAAGTTCTCCTTGGTTACCAATTACCAGGTGAACTAATTGAGCGGGTGGGCCTTGTACTTCCCGAAGCGTTACCTAACCAAAGTCGATATTACCTACTTCCGTAGCAGGAGATATTTAGAGAGCATTTATGTAAGTACTACAGACTACAGTATAAGCTTCCACCCTCCATGTTTGAATTCAAGGTCAAATTCATTCAAAACCTCTCGAAATTCTAACTGGAATTTGAGAAAAAAAAAAGATTCTCAAACTTTGGTTGAATTCAAAAACAGCCCCGCGCTGCAGCCACATTCGGAGAAGCTAAATGGTAACCACCTGCTCATTCCCGGTAACAACGCTCCGGTTGCTTTCAGGAACAGTGGGCACGCGGCAACCACACATGTAAACCGCCCGCGGTAAGCACTTGCGCGCGTTTCGGAAAACCTAGCTTAACCTGATGTAACGCGTGGTCACCATCAACGAGAAGGTGGTTACTATGTAGCTTTCTCCATATGCGGTTACCGCGTACTCACTGTTTCTGAATTCAACTAACGCCCCGCAACTTCAGTTTAAGTTAGGTTTGTCGAAACGCGCGAGGAGTTACCTTGTAACTTTCTCCATAATGTGGTTACCGCTCGTGGGCTGTTCCTGGTTAAATTCAGGAACGCGTGGTAATGGTAATCACCTGCTACGTTAGGTTCAGCTAGGTTTGCCGAAACGCGCGCAAGTTCTTATCTCAGGGGTTTCTATTAGGAATTACCACGTTCACAGTTCCTGGATTTGACCCAATTTATGGGTCAAATGGCCTGTGGTTGCATTGATTTGAATTTTTTTATTGTTGTATTTGATTTTGATGGTTGATGTCCTCTAAATGACAAGACATTTTACGAGGGGCACTCATTAAGTAATGTCCTTCTACCCTTTAGAAGTACGGTGGAATGTTAGGAATTTTATCTCATAATCCTTCTATCTTGTTATGTACATCATGTTCCAAAAATCAGGTCAATTCGTTCAGTCAGTCGTCCACGGCACGTCCTGAAAGTCAGATATCGT
>JAQFYU010001713.1:0-13894 GCA_034694905.1 Ceratophysella granulata
GTCTGAAAGTGAAAGACGCTAGAGCTGACTAGAGCATTTTACGACTGATATCGCTGCTAGTCACTATGTTTTTGTACAGGAGATTGACCGTTCAAAGACCTCGGGTTGAACTGAACTTCTAATGTCCAATGTCTAAAGATATAGTACTATAATTACGTAGATGCTGCTTTGGTATATTCTACTTGCTTCGTTATCAGTTGACTTTCAGATTTGTCTTAACTCAATTGGAATATGAAGCTCGGTATACTATCTTTACTTTGGTTTGGATCATGCGATGACGTGGTGCATCAGCATCGGCAATAAGCATCGGTAGCAATCATCAGTATTAACTTTCGTTTAGAGTGTCAAACAAATAAGATACTCTCCAAATAGTCACTTGTCACCCGAGCTTGTAACTTGAATGCCTCCCATCATAATGACTAAGTTTCACAGGTACCTTTATGTAAATGTAAAATGCATTTTGTCAACAAACACAAATCTCCATTCGTATTCGGTCGTATCCCATATCCCATCACATTAACATGCTCAAAGCCTAACCTTCTTCGTTTCGCAAAGCGTTTCGCAATTCGCAATTCGCAAATCTCGAATGCCAATCTCAAGATATTCGCTATTATGGTTTCTGGTTTCCCGTTCTGAGTCATCGTTTTCGTACATCTATTTCTCAGAACAATAACGGGAAGAATGCCGAGTAGACAATTTAGTTCAAGGGCTGATGATGATGCTCTGAATCAGCCTACCACACCACCGCTTTTTTGACAAAGAGAATGAATCACGATACTGTATGCTGTATGTATGTATACCAGGTTAATTCTCTTCTGTAGTTTATTCTCAATACTAATTGTACAGACAAGAAACTTGTAAGTTTATGCATTTTTGAGCATTGCACCAGTAGTAATAGTAATGCACACATAGAAACTCGTGTAGCTCAGAGTAGGAATACATTGTATCAAAGAGGTACTCATTTTCAATTTCAAATTGGCACTTGATATTTGAGGATATTGATATTAGATTTACAAAGTTCATTTTAGGAAGTACTGGAAGATCAATTATTGTGCTCAGCTTTAGTAGAAGTAGGAGTAGGTAGGTAGGTTTCTGTGAACCTGGAAACACAACTTTATAAAATAAAACTACAGAAAGAGAATTGTAATTTTAGACAGTATAACCAAGTATTCAATTATACAATATGTATACTAAAATATTTAATTGCATTGGCAATATGTAACAAAATTAATAAAATAAGAAATAGAAGTAAAGAACCGTTATGTTCTTGAAAGATATCTAATTCAAATTGAACCACAACCACAACCCACAAGTTTACATAACATGAATTTAGAAAGGATCCACATCAGTCAGGATAGTGATAATTTCCATTTAATCTGCGATACCGTCCCGCTAAAGAGAACTGACAGATGATTCACGCATTTCTGAACCAAGTGACTGTTACAGCCAAGAAAGAAACGTAATATAGCCGAGGAATATTGTCCAAATCCACGAAGCACGATATAAGTACGTAAATTAGATATCTCTCCTGGTACACGGTACACACTAAATATCCATGTTTTCAATTTCAAAAAAATACGATGTGCAGCAGAGACAATTCCTCAAATTTGGAAGAGTAAAGTGCATAGTTCATGTAGGAAGTACATCGGATATCGGATGAGATTTGAAATTCTTTCCATAGTCCTTTCAAACTTTGATTTAAGAAAATGTGCGACTTCCCATTCAGAGTGGACAATAGAAAAATGCAATAGAAGAACAATTATTAAACGAAATTCATTTAGTAAGTACAAAACTTAGTAAGAATCTCCAGTACACAGTAGTTAGTATTTTATGCTAATTACGTATACTTATTGGACAGAATAGACAATAGACATAGACTAATCAAAAGGAAAAATAAACAGAAACTCTTGAGACATACTACGCGGATGAAAGTTGCGTCGAATTAAATATACATTCTGTCAATCCCAAAAGTGCCCCCATCTTCCTCCTTCCAGTGCACCTGAAGGTCAATTAGCTCCGTATTCGTCAGGGCGGGGACACCTGTAACAAAATTCCATTGTTATTATTTTATTATTAGCGTCAAACAAATAATATGCATATACTCATTTCGGTGTGTGAGTCAACTCACCAATCTCAACATTGGTCAACGGCTTCACACAATGGAAAATAACTTTGCCGACATGTGCCTCCAAAGGGAAGCTGCCAAAGCGCTTCTCGATGATTCCACGAATTAAGGCCTCAGGGTTTTCAGGGAAGCGACACTCTGAGTATCCCAACTGCTTTCGATAAGGTCCTGTCTTGAGGAATCCGTTGACAATCCCACCCAAATGAAACACTTCTTCCTCCGCCGTTGTTCTGGGTCTCAGGCAGAAACCATGGTAAACACAGTAGTCATTCTGCTCTTGTTCTGTTCTGAAGTACGAAGAGCCCGAGAAGAGAAGCAAACTGGAATTCATGAATCCAGGAAACATCTGATGCAAAGTTGGGAGAGATGGCATCGAACCCAGTTTCCGGGAAGGAGTCCAAAGACATGGATTCATGTACAAAGTGTCCTGATCTGGAGCAACTCTCGGAGCAAACATGTGGAGTACAGCTGCACAATTCCCACTTCGAAACATTCGCAGGCAATGATTAACTTCAAACGGGCTGAGAAGAAGAAGAATAGTCTTGCCTTCACGTTTGGCACAAATTGAGTCGTCATTGTTATTCTGGTTGAGATATACAGAGCAAAGCCAGTGAACAGGCCTCAGAATTTGATCTACTACTTCAGTCTTAGTTCCAGTCATCCCTTGTTTGGCCACCCTGGAGAAATCCAACGTGACGTAAATATTCCTTCCCCAAGTGTCTGTCTGCGCATGTTTCCAGATAAGTGTATTCTTGAGGACGAGCGGAAGTTTGAGAGCCCACTTCTCAATACCCGTTAAGTCTCCTGATTTGATAAATTGAAGCACGCCATCGGAAATCTGGTGGTCATGACTCTTGACTTTGGGTGGATTCTGTCTTTCCATTTGAGCTTCAAGTTCGTGCTCCAATTCTCGTTCCTGTTCTTCATCGATGGCCTGAGAGGCACGGGTGAGTGTGGGCACGTATTTTTCAGAATATCCCACCACCACTTTACCAAAGGACTCAACTATGTCCGAAACATCTTTTTGAGTCTTTCCGCCCGTTGTGCTCGTCATACGGGCTTTGAGATGTTTTCCTAGTTCCCTCTCAACTCGCTTCAACTGATACTTGACAATTGTTGGAAGAGTCTTTAGAGTTCGTACATCACCGTACATCTGATTCAAGTCAATGGTCTCTTTCAAGGAACAAGTCTCGGCCAGAAGCTTCAAGTCGTTGTCTGACTTCTGACTGGATTCGTATATCACGTGTGAGGACAGCTTTTGAGCTTGGTAGACGCCTGCAGAAGCCCAGTGAATGAACCCATCTTGGATTGCTAGTCGACTATTTTCGATGGACCATTCAAGCACGTGCCTTGTTTCAATTTGCCACGTCTTCAAAATCCCATCTTTTGCTTCATTTTTAGGAAGTGGTGGATCAGTTAGAGTTATGATGGCGTCATGAACTTCTTGAGATGCCCAAAATCGAACGCTGTGTCCTAAGATAATACATGCAACATTTAAAATATGTAAATCAAACATGTGCTTACAAAGTAGTATCGTAACATATAGAAATGATGTGAAAAGAGACTACGAACCTTGTCCCAATTTTCGCATTCGCATACAACCTTGAACAAGTTTGTCTTTTGTAACTCCTTTTCCAAGTGTGACAGCTCCTTCCATTCCTGGAGGAATCTTGAGATCCGTTCCTCGAGTGTGAACATCATCCAAATAGATAACACAGCGATCAAGGCGAGTTCTAAAAGTTGATAGCTCGAGAGAAACGGGTGTCTTCTGATGACGCTGCATCACAACCAAGTTATCCGATTGATCAAAATACACTGCCGCTTCAATTATATCTTCATCAACTAGTTGCAACCACCGAGTAGCAACTTGTTCATTGTTCAATTCCAACATCAGAGCTCCAATGTCCAGCAAAACCCGTATATTGGACTGCGTAAGTTTTGTCAGAATCTGATTTCCAGTAAAGCCAAAGGGAAGTGCCTCGTAGTTTTTATTTTCAGGTCTTAGTAAGTTCTTCAAGACTTGGCCATTCGTTCCTTGAAGCTCAGGCAAATCCCTCTGTGTGATGGTTTTAGGAAGGAGAATCTTAGAGTCATTCGTTCCTGAGAACCCAGTTGTTGGATGAGGAGTGATTGAGCAGAGATCCCATGGAGAAGTTCCAATTTTCCAACCAAACTGTTTCGACTCTTGTGGAAAAACAACTTGACTCAACCAGAAATCAATAGTGCTCATGTTCTTCCTTAAGGCTGGATAGAGTATTTTAGTTCGTTGATGAAAGTCTTTCAAATTAACTCCAGTCAAATTCTCAATTACGTCTCGATCTTTCGCTGTTCTGGGTATCATATTAATCCAACGCTGATACTCTTGATCGGGGTCAGTCTGCAGGAATAGGAGAACAAATGCATGTTCCAGTTGTTCATCAGTCAGGCCGGAATAGTAGTATGACAGTTGCGTGAGTAGAATAGCTATATCAGGATGTCCAAACTCTGCAAAGCAACATAAATGAAATTATGAACATTTTGCAATATACAGTTACAGTGCATACTTTGCCAGCTTTTTCTTTCCAAGAAGAATACTAAACATATATATTTTTCAAGGCTCAAATAGTTCAAGATACAAAAAGCCGCGACGATCTACGTGCAAATGCTAGTGTCCTATACTACTTACACGTACCAATTTTCTCAGCTGCAACATCTTTAGCACGAAACGGAACAGCCATTCTACGGAATCCATTAAGGTTTACACCAAAATTGACCCTCCATCTCTTCGAAAGGGCTGTGCTAAGAACACCTGTAATTCAAATGGTAAAAAGTTTGTATTATGTCTTCAATAAAACCCGATATGTCATACACTATTTTATTTCATTGCTTACCGCAGCCCAAAACTCCTCGAATTATGAGCAGGGTTTGTCGATGAGAATCCTGCTTATACAATTCAAAGATCTCCTGAAATACTTCTTTTCCGGCCCTTTCATCAGTAAGAAAGCTTAAAAGCATTTGTCGTTTCCCCTTCATTATCTCCGGTATTTGAATTCCAGCATGGCCATTAATTATTTCGATGGCCATTGCAATGGCCAATTCCTTGTAGCAATCTGGTTTCAACAGACGACAGAATGGAAACTTTTGCTTCAGTTTTCGGGGCTTAATTTCCACCATACTGCTTCCATACTTTGCCAGACAATTTTCAATTTGCTTCGGGACTAGCTTGATCAGTTTTTGAATAATGGTCCATCTCAACGATCCCCCACCCACATCCACTTGTTTCCCCAGAGTGTAGATCAACTGATATTTGACGTGAAGAATTTCATCGGACTCGTCCAGAATGTCACGAGCATTTTCCATTAGCCATTCGTGCACATGAAGTAAATCTCCACCTTCTTCAAAGTCTTCGTTTCTACATTTCTCATATCCCTTCAACAGGAAGGAAAGTCGGTATTCGGGCAGTGAAATAACCACTCCACGCTTTGAAAGACATTCCTTGTACACATTCAAAACCGAGCGAGCCTCATTTCTTCCGATTATATAGTCACGCCGACACGGGAAATTGTAGAGACGACGTGAGAGAACCAATCCTCCAATTCGACAAAGAAGTGCTTTTTGATTAATGTGGAACAATGGCTTGAGAACAGTTACTCGAGCTAGTTGATCTCCGTTAGCTATTGAGAGAACGAGAAGTGGAACTATGACCGCTGTTTTCCCTTCTCCCATGTTTAGCTGCAGAAGAGCATTCTCCCCCTCATGTGGATTCTCCATTTTCTCAGCCACCTTGGATTGTGTCTCACGAACCAACAGGTCATTTTCTATCTCGAACAGCAGCCACTCAGGCCGCTCGGCCGGGTTCCAGTTCATATGACCCGCATTGGCCAGCTCGTGCTTTAGCTCAACATCATGCAGTCCTTGACCCCGCTTTCCTTTGGCATAGTATCGTATACATCTTGCAGCCTGTTGCTCCATCGTGAGTAGCACAGCGTAGCCTCCGACTAGGTTGACAACGTAGTTCATAAATTCAGACTCAGGTTCTCGTTGGCATATAAGTGGAAGTAGAGTCACAGGTGTTATTCGAGGGAAAATTTCAGCACTGATCAGCTGCTTTGTGACGTAGTCCGATGACTGAGGATCCGGAAAGAAAATTCCTGCCAAAACAAAATATTTCTTAGTTATAATCGGCAGTTAACTGCGCTTCGTCTTTAATTAAAATCGTGCAATCAAATGCAATTTGTGTGTCTAATGTGTAAACTCACCCTTGATTCTTTCCCACTGCTCAAGTGTTTTAGTCCGTTTTTCTTTTAAATCCCTTTCCAATTTTTGAAGACTTGGGAAGTACATCGCGTCTGAGCCATCGTCAAAGTCCTTCTGACATTCGATCCAGCTGTTCTGGAGATCCTCCATGTATTCATCCAAAATAGGGCAACCATTTCGTGAGTTCAAAGGAAAGTGTGGTTGACTTGAACTTGAACCTGGACTTGATATCCCCACTTTTGTGGAATTGGATGTAGCCTCTATGTTAAATATTTTTGAACAGTCATCGTAAAGGATCCAATCAATTGTTTCCTGGTCACGCTCGATAATAAGGTCTTCAAAGTTAATTAAGAAAATAGTTGAGTCGCGGCAGTGCTCCTTTAATTCTTTAATTTTGGTTTGTCCGCCTTTCAAAAGCTCTTTAGATGTGTCAACAAACTGCTGCCGAGAGTGCTTCAATTCAACTAAGGAACTAGCAATTTCTTCCACCTCATTGATAAACCGAGCCAGTTGACCGTTTTGATTCCAGGCCTTTATCCACAAATTGATTTGAGGAACAGCTTCGTAGTAATTAATCACTTCATATTGGTCACTGTCTTCAGGGAGTGTATCACTGCAATTATTCGGCCAACCATCTTGTACTAGTTTCACTATTTCATCCAACTGTTCTTCAACCAATGATTCATATATCGGTTTCATTCTTTCGACGAACTCCTCGTCCTCTTCATCTTCCGCGACTTCATCGGCATGTAAGTCCATGTAGCACGCAAATTCCATGACGAATGACTTGAAGTAATCTCTCACTTTGGCCAAGTTAAATTCGCATTCGTCCGTCAACGTGTATTGTTCATAATCAGGTGGATCGAGGGACTTGAACATGAGAGGATTCACGGCAATAGTATGCAGGAGAAAGAGCTGAGCCTCTTCCACTTCACCTTTGAAAGCGTAGAATGTAAGAATATGAATCCATTCAGACTCCAAGTGTTTCTTCTTGGCAACTCTCGCTAAGTTGTATAAGTCCAACCAGGAATCTCTGAAATTCAACTCTGACCAGGCCTTGACGGATTCCTTGATTGGGAATGGAAGCTCTGAGTAAATCCCTTTCAAGTCATTTCCTGTGAGTAGCAAGTTCTTCAGAAGATTGAATGAATTTGGTAAGGGAGGGTTGAAGATCCAGCTGTGTCCAAGCTGAGACAATTGCAGAACGGAATCCATAACTTCACTCTTCGAGTTGAGTTCCACGAGGGAAACTGGGGAGAGAGCTGGCGCGGAGTAAACGTCGAATTGCTCGTCGAAATTGGATGAAAGTCGAGCACTTTCTGTGCTCAGGGCCATTCTTCGCCAATAGGCCCGAATACAAAGTTCTTCACTAGAAACTGGCAAATTATTTATTGTTACTAGATTCTCCGATGTCGTCTCATTTTCAGGAAACAGGAACCTCAGTCGCTCAGAATCTCCAACCAACTTTTTGATGAGGAGGAGATATCCCTCGTGACAAATGTAGGGTGACAACCCGGGAGGCCACACAACTGTTTCCATTACCCTCATGGTCGGTGGGTACGGAACTCGGTCAGGGACTAGTTGCAAAATGTGCTCAAAGTTCCTCAGAGTTTCTTCGTCGTAAGGAGCACAGGACCAGGAATTTCCACTCTGAAGAATTTGAAAAGCTCGTTCTGTTCCAGTGACAAGAGTAAAGGGATCTGGGAGTGGAGACGAAGTCAAGCCGTGAAGCAGGCCAAGGAACACCCAACCAGCTTGGCTCTCTCCACCCTTCAGCTGACGCAATTTGTCATCCACTGTAATAAAATACATTCAATTAAATATGGGCAATTAGTGTTTCGCCTGAATTCTGCAATTCAATTAACTATAGGTTACTACAAGTTACTATATGCTATCGCAAAAATACAGACTTATTAAGTCTTAACGTTATGAAGATGACACTCTTAAATTGTTAAGCATTCAAGTGAAATGTGCAATATATTATGTCAAATATTAGAACCTGAATCACTGAGACGCATAGTCCCGGGATACTGCAATCTCCTGAACCTGAAGCGCATATAAATGACCACTTAACTCTACGTTTAACATACCTTCATAGGCGAAGAATGGAGGATTTCGCAAATTCTCAGTGCAAATTTGAACATCATGGTTCCCATGAACAATTGGAGTACCGTGTGGAACCAACAGAATGGAATTCAGCTTGGCTGGACTCATTACATTTGCGTCCTCCAGTAGCAGTGCGTTTCTTAGTCCAATCAATGTTTGAATCTTCTGATTTTGTGCCACTTTCATACCTCTGTATTCCTGGGAAATTAGGTTGAGTCCTTGACGTCGGAGGTTCCGACCATAGTTCTCATGAAGGTTGGTAACATTGAAGCGGAGTCCCATCCTGGGAAATTCGACAGTGTAGTGGTTTCCATCCTGCTTCCTTTCATGAAACATAATGACGTGGTGGTCGTGCTCAAGTCTTTGGGTCGTTTTTAAAACTTCCTTGAATCCGTCGGACTTGATGTCCACCACAGAACGCGTGAATCTGCCATTCACAACTTCATTCAGTCTGTATGTAGTCATATCCAGAATGTACGACGGGAACTGGCAGGTGAGCTTAGACGGGAAATTGGGATCACGATGGAAGAACTCAATTTTTTCCAATTCTCTTTTGGATTCTATTGGCTTCTTGTAGCACAGCCAGTGGGTGTAGTTGTCTACTAGGCGATAAGGCACGTTGCCCTTCAAGTAGCGGTGGGGCACCAGCTGCCGCTCCTTTCGTTCGTCTCCATAGTGTTCGGTTATAATGAGAGACTTGTCCTCCTGAAGATAGAATGAGTAGTACGACCCTTCATACTTGTTCTTCGTGATCATTCTTCCAATCTGGAAACTTTGATACGGTTGTACCTCGAAAGACTTGGTGGGAAAGGCTCTTTGGAAGTCTTTGTGCTCCTCAATGTAACTAGGCAGGTAAGACACTGGAAATCCGTTGACGAGGAAGCCTCCACCAATCGAATCCATCTGGAGAGACGTCTTCTCCAAAGAATCCTTTGACATTCCAAATTCCCGAAGTTCACTGAAGTAGACGTGAGGTGATAAGCGGAAGTAGCCCCATTCTGGCTCTCCACACTTCTCAAAGAGAGAATCTGCTCCTCGGTAGTGAGCTTTCACAAATAGGTTCAAGGCTGTAGGATTCTGCGATAACTTTTCTTGAAGGAATTTGTCCATGTAAATACCAGTATCCAACACTCGTCTCAACAGGTTTTGCAATGTTGGTGTTTGCTGCAACAACTTCTCCCGAGTTAGATTTTGTCCAGACACAATGAGCACAAGGTTGTCATATATCTTGGCAAGTGAAGAGAGCCAGTGGTGCAACGTCACCGGATCATTCATTATGACTTGAAGTATTTCCATAGACTTCATTGAGAAGGTTTGTGCTGTACACACGTTGATTTCAACGAGCTTGAGTCGCAGCACATCAATTTCTGTACGAGGTGCGTTTACCATGGAGGCAAGAATTGCTTCAATTTGTTCAGACCAGCACACAGAAACTCTTCGACACTCAGCCAAGAGAAACAGTGCCATTCCACAGATGGTTCCTTTTGGCTTTGAAGCGTAGATTGTAACTATTCGTAGAGCAAGCTCGACTATGATGAGAAGAATGTAATGATCTCTCCAATTGTTGGAGTGCTTCATGTGTATGTCACCGACGATTTGAAGCAGTTCTTCAACAAAGGTGGAATCATCAAGGTCTTGATGGGCCTCGCGGAGTACACTCTCCCCTTGTCTTGGTCCAGCTTGCCAGAGTGACTGACACATCAAATTGAATACAGATTCGTTCTTCAGCGAGAGGGACATCGAAGTTAATGAACGAAACATATTTCTGATTTGAAGAGCGTAGTGGCATCGGAAGCTTCCAAATTCGACAAATTCCACGAGAGAAATGTCCGGATGACATTCATTTTGCTTCGACAACACCTCGTTTGAACTGTATCTGTTTCCATCAATCGCCCACTGCAGGTTGGAATATGGAGTCTTCTTTGTTACCTTGAACGTACATTCCCGCTTCAGTTTATCTCTGCCACTTGAATGAAGGAGAAGCAATTTGATTTCGGTATCATCTGCAACATTATGGTATCCGTAGTGGCAAGAGTATCCATTTTGCTTCACAAAATCCGAATCGGGGTTGGAAGGATGGAGGGACTTGTAGTGGGTTTCCAAGTACAACTTCTTCGTACTGAGCAGATTAATTAACCACGGCATTTGACGGTTCGAGTTTTTTTTAATTTGAGAGTAGGATGTCCACGGTCCATGGAGTGATCTTTTGTCGTCGTGAAGGACTGTGTAGATGACCCGATTTCCAAACAGATAGAGAAGGTCTCGGAGTACTGCAATTGGAGAGGGTATCAGTAGCTCAAACATTACAGCGTTCTGGTCTTCTTCGTTGTTAGGCAGTGGATCTTCGTAGACGTCTACTTGAAACTTCTTGTATCGCTTTTTCAGTATACATCTTTGGCACTTAGGGTTGTGCGCTCGTTTCCAACGGTCAACTTGGTATTCACATTCTAGAGTGCCGATTTGTAGGTTCAATTTCTCGCACTCGATTCTCCGTTCATGAACTTCGGCTAGTTTAATTGCCTTTTGTTCCCTTCCCCAAGCCAGTAAATGCTCTCGTGTTGAAAGCATTTTTTGTGACATGCTTGCATACCGAACGGCGAAGGAATTTACGGAAGTTTCTTGCTCCTGGATCAACGAAGGATATTTCGGAACTGCTGCAGATGCCCGGTCACCAAAGTAGTTCTCCAATTGTAACAGAATCGTCATGTCTTGATATTCTGGAACAAGCAAGTCTTCGGCAAATGTAAGATTAATTCCAGGCGGATACTCAGCCAGAAGTGGGTAGGCACCAACGATCAGTTTATCCCATAAACGTATTATCTTGAGACAAGTGATCACCATTCGACTGTATCCAACTGGATCTTTGGCGTAGAAGAGGCGAGCGTGGACCAAGTACAGCTGAAATATGGTCCAAACGTAGACATCATCCTTGAGTTCAACTAGCGTTTCCCAATGATTCACATTCATTTCAAAATCGAATAGGATAGATCCCACACTCTCCTGTCCCTTCTCCAGTATGTCTCCGGCCAACTTCTCAGCACCCAACAACTTGGTGTGGTCAGAATGTCGTTGCAGGAATGCTGGTTGTGGCTTTACTTGCTTTCCAATTTCAATGAAAATCTGTTTCTTCATTTCGAGGTAATCTAGCAAATACCAATCTGACGGAGATCTGCTGTTCAGTCTGTGCTCCAGAAAGAATTTTGGGTTGGTAATGTAAAACTCAGAAATCCCCTTCTCTCGTTCCATAACGGCTTCCCAATACTTCTTGAGGGATTTTCGTATGCCTTTCATGCTTTCTGCAGATTCTTTCATGAGCTCATCAAATGTATTCACGAGGTAGTCCGAAATAGGATCTCTGTAGTCAACTTGATTCCGTATATACAATTGCAGCTTTCGACTTCTTCGAGCAACTTTCCCCATCATTTCCAGGAACAGGCCGACATAGTTGTGCATAGAAGGTGGCTGAAGAGCTGCTGCAGTGGAGACACGTTTTAGGAAAACCAACAGGAACTTCAGAATAATCATCTTGTACAGCACTTTTCCGCAGAGTGATCCTTGACTATGAACTAGTGCAATTTGTAAAACCACTTTAATGGTCATCCAAATCCCAGATCGTCTGAATGGGAGGATTCTCGCTTCTTCAAAAACAACACTGTCTCGAATTTTCTTCATCACACGCGGAACTTGGCGGTTTGTTGTCATTCGGCTCTCTTCATCCATAAGTACAGCTGTGAGCCACTTCGACATGTAGACGGTGTCCGACACTTCCCGGACTTCGACTGATGTAGATGACGCCTTGACAATGGAATGCATCGCATCTGATAGGCTCTCTGTGGTTAAGCAGCTTAAGTTCTTCGCAAAAATTGAGGACTTCAATATTTTCGATTTTGGGACTGTAACAGATGTAGTTGGGAATATCCCGGCGAGTTCCCTCTTGGCAGAAGTAACACTTGCAGACTTTTGATTTGCTGGAAATGTTGAGACACACGCCACTTCCCATTCTATTGCAAAATCATCGGCTCGGCCATTACTGTCAGTAGAAGAGGGATTGGGAGGGATTGAAATGAGTAATCCAGTGTTTTGAGATCTGATGTACAGCGGAAAGAAGTCACCACTATCCAACCCGTCAATGCTGCTTGAAATCAGTTTGTGATCTGGATCATCTTGTGACTGGATGGCAGCCCAAGTGGTGAAGGCACTTCTGGTTTTCCGGAGAAGGTTGTCGGGTAAACTTCTGTGCTGGCGTTCGAATTCCAGAATGGTTTCTGTAAACTGAGTAAGAATTTCGGATTCGACTTCTTCAATACTGTCAACATGCCCAGGTAGAGCCAAGGGTAGAAAGATATGTGGAATAAGATTTTTAGGATCAAATCTCTTTTCCATATTGCCTGTGGTATATTTGCGATATTTGACGTCCTCCTATTTTTTCATCAAAAATCAAACCAATAGAATAAAATTTAGTATTATTTACCACAACCTTAAAAAAGTACTATATAGTCGAACTCCTGATTATCAGAACATGTTTTAGTTTTACCTTTCAAAATCAGTTGTTACACTTTCTTTCGACCCACGTAGTGTGACAAATACTAACTGCTTTCTGAAATATACAAAGAAGGCATCACGATCAGGATGTTCTCAGTGACGTGAGATAGAAGGCAGCTTCACATTTTAGATGCATAGAATAGGCTAAATACTGCTCTATTACGTCAAACTCACCTCGAAATCAGTCAGTGAAGTTCCAATTCCTTAGGAGTCAAGCTACTGAATTATGACTATATATTCTATGGCTCCAATCCAAGCGTTGAACAAATCTTTGGACTGAAAACTGCAAAGCAAGATATACATTTATTCTATATTAATGTAATTCTATATATTCTTAAACTCACGATGTTCAATCAAATCCGTATCACAAAAAAGTCGAGTCATAGCCTCTGGAACCGAGAAGTACGGCTTGCGAGTTCCATGAGGCAGAAGTACCGTGTGCCGGGGTGGATTGGGCCGAAGTGCGCTCGCCACGATTAAGTCCGTTTCTGGAAGGCACGTTAGGATTTGGGATTGGGAACCGATCCTTATGACCCTTGACCTCTACGAAGAAATTACTTACAAAAGCTGTTCTACTCATCGAGATGAGCAACTTGTGGTTAAGTAAACAACTTTTATGCAGTTGGGTTAGGTCATAGGTTGAATCGAAGGGTAACCAACTATGAACTATGACTACGATAAATGTCAAGGTTACTTGGTTCCTTACCAGTTAACCTGGAAAGGATATATTTTTTCGTGGCTGTTCTATCGCTTCAATTCCAATCCACTCCCAACCCATGTGCCGCGATATTATAATACTTACAACATGGCCGGTGTCGCCGGTACCACCCTATCCTCAGATCGGGCCGCAATTGGGGATTTGGGTTGGGGTAAGGAAAATAAACA
>JAQFYU010001714.1:0-13888 GCA_034694905.1 Ceratophysella granulata
CCGGAGGGCCGGATGGCCAGAGGGTCGGAGGGCCGGAGGGTCGGAGGGCCGGAGGGTCGGAGGGCCGGAGGGTCGGATGGCCGGATGGCCGGAGGGCCGGATGGCCGGAGGGCCTAAGTTGGGTCGGAGGGCTTTAGGGCCGGAGGGCTTTAGGGCCGGAGGGCCGGAGGGCCTAAGTTGGCTCGGAAAGCCGGAGGGCCGGAGGGCCTAACAGGTGCTCATCTATGTTGTGAATCCACGATCCTCTCATTCATAGCCCACACTTGAAATTTGGGTAGTATCCCGTCTGATCCTGATTTAACGCATCGAAAGCAACTAAGTGGGTTTTCTGCACGAACCCTATAGGTTTCCTTGCAATTTCATGCTTAGCGCATAGGGGGAACAGGGGCACGGCATACTATACGGATACGGCATTATAAAACACCTACTTGATCATGCTGCCCAACAGATAGTATAGCCAAGTGATGAGACAGAATTGTACCCGTATAAGCCTGGTATTATTATGTTATTTTCCACGTACTTTATTTACTCCAAAGACGGATAGGAGTTAAAGTGGTGGTTAAGAGTTAATAACCAGCTGGGACACATATTGGGCAGGAGAAGCTTGGAGAGGATTTGGAAAAGGAGCTTATAGAAAGTTGAACAATGTTGAAACCCAATCGGGCATTAGTCTGGTGGAGCTGGTTGGGCTGACAGAAGGGCCGTCCTGGTTAAATATAGGGACTGAGGTGTGGTGGTCCGTAGCCAGTTTGTCAGCATGAGTTAGTCGTAAAGAAGACATGGTTCGTGGCACCCGCAGGCCTTCTGCCACTTCACCAGAGACAAGGAGCCTCGTTTCAACCTCGTCCACGAACCCTTCCTCACTGGTGGTGCCTCAAGGGCCGATTCTTCGCAGTTCTAATCCTTCGACCTTCTACTCAGCTCAAGAAACTCAAAAAGTTCCAGAACCGTTGGACCGCGATTGCGGGCTACCGTGTTTTCCAAGATCCGGAGGACGCCATGGAGCTGGAGAGAGATTTCCCGACGGGCGGAGGAGATGAGCGGATTGCATTTGGATCAATGGCCAAGGGACAGAAGAAATACGGAAGTGTGGCCAAGAGTCACAAGCGGGACGAGCCAGCAGGTTTTGCATACACTGTTGGACGTGGGGATACCCTCCAGGGACTCGCTGTCAAGTTTGGAGTCTCGGTAAGCTCAGTAACTTGGGAAAATATGATTTATATTGGATCATATCTGCGCTCAGTTGATTCTATTATGCTAATCGAATGAAACATTCCTCAGTATTGGAAGTAACTCATTTCAATTGCAATTTTTAAAAATATTTTACAAAATTTTAATTTAAAATAATTTATTTTAAATATTTATTTTAAACCATTATTTCATAAACTTTCCACGATAGTAAGCGCAATTTTGATTTTCCTTAAAAATTTAACTTGATACTAATTCGATGCAACGGGATCTGTGGCTCAATCCTTTGAGTGGAATTTTTTACTTTGATATGTACATGCTCGGTAAACACATCTGAAAAAGTGGAAATCAATAGAATAACAATTATCAGTTCGAAGCTGTGGAATTTTCCTACCGTTCCTATCGTTGCTCAGATGCAGTCATTAGTATCGCTATTCACTTATTTGGCTATTTGTAATTCATGGTTTCATGATGGTGTCTGTCTGCATGCACTAGCACTATGAGGATCGTATAAACTCCTAGCTCCAAATTAATTTCGTAATTTTCTGTATGATGAACGGAAATTTATGACAAATGCTTTCTGAGTGATTCTCTCTGGAGTGGCACGCGTCACCCAAATGCAAATTAGGAGCTACTACAGGCGTTAGTCAATGAAATGACGTAGTTTTCATCCGTCATTACATTGCGCCATAAGCATAAAGCGTTCTAACCTAATGCTCCTTGCTGTTCTCAACGCAAAATGAGCTGAAAAGTATTAATAAAGAACGTCATTATTATAAATCCCTAATTAGACGGAGTTACTACGTCGGACGAACAACTTGTGGACAAATGATAGTCTCTTCCTTCGGGATAAGCTCCTAATCCCCATCGTGTGTGAAAATGGGAATGAGCCCGAGAACGGAACTTTCCGCACATCCCACAACTCGACTGAATTGCAGACGGAGGCCAATGGAGCCGGTTCCAGTCGGAATCACCACTCTCCCTCCCACCACCGTCATTCCAACAACGGCAGCAACTGCTCACCCGACGAGAGCTTCGAAAGTTCATCTGGCGGTGGTGGGCTGGGCAGACGATGGACATCCCATCCGCTCAGTGATTCCTTCGAGTCTGAAGACTGTTTCAGTAGTCCAAATTCCAGTAAGCTGGAGTCTGAATCACCCGAACCTCTTCCTTCCAAGTCCAGCAATCCCTTCTGGACTCCAGGAACAGGCGGAAGTGATTCGAATCCTGGAACGAGTAATGGACAAACAGGACAAACCACACCGTACTCCCACTCTACACCCACCTCCCCGAGTCCAGGGAAGTCAGGTCGCATGTACATGGTCAAAGACCATTCGGACAACTCCTTCAAGGACTTCCTCTCTCGAATTGACAATGCGATTGAGACGAGTCGGAAACAAGCTCAGACGGACCAGAGTAACAGTAAGCAATGGGTCACTTTCGAGTCAGATAGCGAGTCGGACAATCAGCGTGGATCTGGAACGTCACTCCGGACGCAGGGACGTCATTTACGCTACTCCCTTCGGAAGTTGGAAAAGGCTCAAGATGAGCTTTTTCAACTTTAGCAGCTTTACCTCTCAATTATTAATCAAATGCAAATGTTCCTCAAGAAGGAATTTCAAATTCTAAGTCAGCGTGTCAAGAACTAATGCAAAGAATCCCGGGCCGACGTCAACACGAGAATCACGTCACGTCAAATCATAAGAAAGAAGACTACACATCATCAATCATCATACTAATACCACTTACGACTAAGTTCACAAGTATATTACTTACATATTTTCATGTACCTAACCTAGGAGTAAGAATTTGTAACTGAGACATGTACGTACACTTGGACGGTCAATACACAGATAATTTAACGTTGCCACAGCGGGTAGCCCGTATTAATTTCCTTCACTACTAGGATGTACGAGATGAGGCAATAATAATGTTGTGAAAGAAGCATCTCAACACTGCTTTAGAAAGTGCTACCTAATACCAGGCCAGCAAACTAAACTGTTTTCCAAAATCTAATTATGCAAATCGGAAACAACTCTTCAATACAATATTTGTTGGGCTTCAACTGTTATTGTTATGTATAGGCTCGACTAATGTTTTCTATGTAAGTTGACGATGAATGTTAACCTTTCATATTTAAATTCAAACTTTTTCGTTTAACTCGTTAGCATTTTTCTATTGCGTTCCCTGACATGAGAAAACTGTTTCTGGCACATATAGCTCAATGAATTAGTATGCCGTGGTTGGCTCAAAATACCTACAAATAAGTTAAAAGATAAACGTAAACACACCATGTTGTTAGTCAATGACAAAAACGACGCAAAAAGCTAATTGGTGCTGGGTTTCCTCTATTTTTTGTCAAATTCTGGACATCCAGTGACCTCAATCCCAATAATATTTCTATTTCCCATTACTTTCGTCATCCCTTCTTCTATCTCGTTGTGGAAATGAGTAAGTGACGTAGCCATACTATGCAATGCATATTATTTATGTATATCCCTACGAATGCCTTTATTGGAATGTGAAGACAAGAGAATTGCAATTTGGAATGCGCAATTTGGCAGCAAGTGAACTTGGTGTTTGACGGCAAACACAGAACTTCCTGAATTTAATTAACCTGCCTTCCAACCAACATTGCAAACTGAAATGAATAATTCTAATTAATATCGTAGTCTGTCAATATTTCTGTGTTTGAATATTGTAGATTTAAATAGAACTAATTAGTCATTTGTTAAATGTGCTATGGGGTCACTCGTGTTCACCTGTTACAGTATTGGCCAATTATATCAAGCGAAGTGCATAATGTATTCACCACACTTTGTATCACCTTATTTGTTGCTTCTGTTGTGCAGTTAGTCTGTGAACGAAGGCAGGAGTAGTTTAAACCTGAAACTGCATAATTTTGGCCGTTCCTTTTTCTTTTGTCACGGTAATCTCTCAGTTTCTCAACCCACGTGGCAAAAGACCTACACTTTTTAGTAAAGGTGGTTAATTGTGATTCTGATTAATTCCTGACCCTAAAATCGGCATTGGTTGGACATATTCCATGGCCTTGGTATTCCCCAATAGAAGACCTTACACATTTCTGTATGCGTGTTACACAAAGGTCGTTAATTGTGATTCTGATTAATTTCGGACCCTATATATTTCTCGACCTTGAGCGTCCCCCTATAAATCTGTTATTCATAATCCTTGGTGCTCATTCATTTTGAATTACATCCCATTACCCACTATCAATTTATCAGAGTTGGCTATCAAACGGAACCAACCGCCAGTAAGTGAGTTCCGTGTAATAAAAGAAATGTAAATATGGAAACGGAAATTCGTATTGGAATGTACGAAACGAATAATGGTTATTATATGGTGACGACTTGACTGTTATGCAATTATGATTAGGGTAAGTATATAAATAATAACATTTATTTATTGTCACGCGGAGAGCTAAAAATACTATAATACTACTAACAGTTCTACTCGGACGGAAGTACCCTGAGCAGAAATAAAATCCACAGAGTTCTACTTACACAAGTCGGAGTTGGAGCATTGTAGCACAATTTTCATTTCCTCTGCCGCATTTAGGGAGAGGTTCGTATGCACTGATAAACGGAACAAATATACACCAAAATATGTAGCAAAGTAGAATTTATGCATAAAATACGTATTTAGATTTTATAAAGTAAATATTTGATATAAAATCTCTTCACTCAAATTGTACTCTTATAAAACGTAAAATAACCGAAAGTTTTTGAAATTCTAAATCAAGACATTGCGTAGAACCAAACCTTATGAACATTCTTAACCCTAAAGTAGGGAAAATACCCTCAAAAATTGTCAATTTGCAGTAAAAGCACATAAAGTATGCTCAAAAATCCCAAAATATGCACGAAAATTGGGGAAAACATCTAAGTATTCAAATATATGCCAGCACCTTAAAATATGTTTAAATATGCAATATTTAAAGTTTGGGTATTGGAATGGAACTAAAAAACAGCAATCCCATGAAAAAGATGTTTTAGCATAGGAAACCTTTCCTTATGTGACGCTCCATTGCCTGCCGTACGTGACACAACTCGAAGCGTATTAAATTTTTTATATAGAGCCTCATTTCATTACCACTAGATTATGTCACAGATGAGGATGTTTTATGAGCGATGGCATATTAAAATCTCTGTTTTCCTCCTCGGTTTTGTTACAGGCAGTCTCTAAACCTCCGTTTTACTATTATTAAATTCCACGAGACAAAGTCATAAATAAAGTCCAAACTAGAGCCTGAGTTAGATACCCAAATCCTTAAAGCAAATTCATCATCTTTCATCCAAAAACATATTTGCAGTGTCTTATTAGTTTCTTCTGGCTTGTAACTTCTGGGTTTAAGTGCCATGTTTTGCATTGTGGTCCTTTTACACCGAAAACTTTATCTCGGTCTGCAGGCAGACCTGGAGAGAGACGACATGCACCTGCATGATGCATCAGATCCCGAATTTACTGCTTTTATATTGCTAGACTAGACTCCTATTTCAGAAACTCATGCCACAAGTTCACTATTTTATGGATAAGCCTGAGGAAGTGTCCGTCTTTATTTCGTGACCACCGTCGTGTGATCTGTTTGGAAATTTCGCTTGGGATAGGGATTTTCTTATGAATGACCTTGGAAGCAGAACTATCTTCTGATCACATCATTAAATATCAGACTCATAAGCGGATTATAGAATGTAATGCACGTACACGTGGTCATTTTGCTCCGATAAAATGATTAGGCTTGTAGACTAGACCACGGTACAGATTCGCATCAATTCTGTTCTCATCCAGGAATTAACTAGAACGTGATGGCAAATCTGATTTAGGAAACACTTATTCAGTCGATATCATAGTAGGCTACACGAGACAAGATTTACTGCCGTTTCCAAGGAATATGATCAAATTGAAGGTGACCAACAAACAAGGAAAAGACCAAAATCCGATCAACTCCCGTAAATCATAGTAGCACCTGTGCCTCAGCTGAGTAAACTCAGATTTCACGTTCAGGCTAAATAAATAGGGAATAAGCCTTCCAGAATTGAAATCTGTAACCCCTTCCTCGTAGTCCCGAGCGGAAAGCGTCACTTCAGTTTGAATATCAGAGCAACCTCAAGTTCGGTTAAGTTCTCGTAGGAGTCGTTATTCTCGAAACGTAATTGTTTCCAGTGTAGGAACAGCTGTTCAATTTATTGTATTTGTTAGGACCCAAAAATTTCGAAAACTGTCAATTTCAAAAACGACCATTGCTCGAAACCTTATTCATATGCTGAAAATGTGTACCTCAATCAGCCTAGCTGGGTATTCAACTTTAACAAACATGATATTCGAGGTAATATGCTTAGAATAGTTAGTTAACAGCTGCTGTGCTGGATTGAATGCTTTTAGATTGAGCTGTGTGTTATGAGTTACCAACGAAATTCTTCAAAATTCCTGAAGCAAAATTGACTCTGTCGTTCTACTTAGCAACCAAAAAAACATATGTCGAGTTAAGATGACTTTCCAATACTCAAAACGTATGAGGAACGTTTCGAGCATTACATAGTCGCTTTCGTCCTAAAAATACAGCACGCTTCTTTTTTAATAATGACGTATCTGTCGCTGCTTACAGAACTTGTACCTTGGTTATGAAATGGCTACAAGAAACTGTTTTCCTATCTAAAAGGATCACTAACGAAGCATTTAAATTCAATCAGAAATGAGAAACTTGAATTAGCACTTTATTTAGAAGTAGCGCCTATTCTTATCCTATCATGCTCTTAATAAAATCTGGGCCGGGTTGGATTGGATTTATACTGTACTAAATGAACCGAACCATAGACTTAATCCGACTATACAATACAACAAGCATATACCCTTTGAACTGAATAATGAAAAAGAAATGATATTCCATATTCCATACTCAACTCCCGGCAATCAATCCTCCTGCCTGTACACTTCACCTATTCATACATTCGGGACTCGGGACTATGAAATGAAGGCTGAATTGATGAGTTCGTGTGAATAATCCCCTTCTAATGAAATGAATCACAAAGGTCGCTCCTGATGAAAGACGACTAGCAAGTATACACACTAACGCAGGCTTGCATGGTCTAGAGTTCACATATCACTCTCTCATTTTACTGTTGATTATTTTCCTATTCAGTTAAGAAAATGAACTTTGAATGGACTCTGGAGCGAGGGAATTCTAGAAGGGGCATTTAAGTACGAAGTGGTACGTACGCGGAAGCGGAGCTTCGGAATATCAGCATACATACCTACATAAAACATACAACGTACCTTGAAATCAATATGATCATTATTTAGAAATGCCACGATGATTGCAACTTCCAATGCTACAGTTGCAAGTTAACGAAGCTAGTAGTAATTAAAATATATGTTGGCAATATGATGAGTGGTGGCCAAATCGGAATTTTGAAAAAGCGAAACATCGGCCTCCGGTCACATTCTTAACTACTAGTTAAAAATTAACTGTAAGTCACCAGTTGTCTAATTCAAAAGCACGAGCACCACAAGACGATAATACACTACAAATTCAACATCTGAGTCAAGTTTGAGCTCAATTGCTGACAAAATTAAGAAATTAAGCCGTATGCTACTAACGAGAAACCATTTTGGTTTTTTACTGCGGTTTCTTTATACTAATAGTCGCTCGAACCATTAAACCAAGCTGAAAATGGACATATATTGTATATTCGCAAATTCGCGTTGCATAGTGATGCTCGGGTTGGTATCGAACAACTGGCGACCAATTTATTTCAAACTAAGCATTCAGGATGAGGCCGAAGACCAATGGGCTGTATCCTCCTTGAATGGATTACCTTCATCGCGACTGAAAATTAAAAAATAAAGAGCTCAAAAATAATCCAATTAGCTAACCAAAGAATTTATTGTTTTCTTGGATTGTTTCCGCAGAACCAGAACCTAACCTAACTTGAACCAATGTAATTTTTCCAAAAGTGGTTAAAATTCTTGGCTATTTTTTGGTCAGCGGGTTTACATTAACATCTTTAAAATATTAAAATTCAATCAGTTTTCAAGAATCTAAAGCAATTGGCAGTGAGTAGCACTGTACAAGTGGAATGGACCCGTCCCTATTTGGCAATGCTTGAATGAGCTCCCAAAAGGTGATGAGAATGGAGGGAGCATGTGGTTTTGGGTTCAAGATTCTGCATATCACAGGTAAAAGCGGAACCAAAAAGATGCATTGTTGAGCATTGTACACAGGTTGACGTGCTCTTGGGACGACGGTTGAAGTGAAGCTGAAGAATGTGCTCTCGGAAGACCCCTTCTTGGTTCCACACCTGGTTTCCTCTCTCTTTCGTGTCTCGAGGGCAAGTCATCCTCATAAGATATTCCAATGATGGAAAAGGCGTTATTTGTTGGTCCGAATCCACCTGAACTATCTCACACAGGTGCAAAGGGACTAGTAGATTGCATTTCCGCAGGAATCCTTCGTTCTTCCAATCAAATATCCCTGTTCTTTACAAATATTTACAAAATTTGAAACCGTCCAATATTTTATTATGGCTTTAGCCTCAGGAAGTTCAATGTGCCAGAACTAATTAGAGAGTTTGTGTGGAGTGGGAAGGAGGCGTTGAGGGATTGTGTGTCTTTGTCTCACTTGTCAAGTGAAGTATATTCTGGAGAGACAGGAAGAGGTTCTTCTGGCCTGACTCAATCAATAGTTCATGGAGGAACATTACCCGAGTTTCACCCCGTCAGCTTCACTTTACTACTTTGTAGCTGATTCGGGATTTGAGGGCAGAGTGGCCCAGTCTCTACGTAGTTTCGGACTCAATGGAGAGAGGTGATGCGGGACAGAGTCAGTGTAATGGTGGTCGTAAAGAAAATTCCGATCTCAATCCTCTCACTGGCCCATCATCCCTCCAACATCAACAAATACTGCTCCAGACACGAAGAAACAGAATCCTGAGTCCATCCACCAATCGGGAAGAAACTTTCGTTTCTAATAAAAACTCAAATCCAGCTCTACATCCAGCTACTTTGGATCTTGATGGTTCCAGGAATAAGGTGACATGGAATACTCGTAATTCCAGAAGAGGGTTGTTTCTAAAGTTTCCTCCAGAAATTGATTTGGATTGGTGGGAGTTCAAGTTGCACTCGGGAATAATATCAACATACTTTGATACTTCAATTTAGCAAATTGAGCTTTCAAAACAAATTGTACTGAACCACTGATTTTATTCCAGATTGGTTTTGTAGATGCACCCCTTCTAGCCTTTAGCGTAAGGCTAGCTTCGGGTCAGAAATTTCTCATCCGATCCGAAAGACAGTATATAACTCATCAATCTGATGCGATCCGATTCGAAGTTAGCCTTAGTTTAGCGTGACAAGTCGCATAGTTGGCGGGGGAAGGGGGTGCGTTTTGATGGAGGGGGGAGTTGCGTTCAGGGAATGAATTCTGTGCATTTCTCTGAAGAGAATTACAGAATACAATTAGTACCGAATTCTAGGGCATGCTATTTCGTTGATTTTTACTCGAGTGAAACGTGGGTTGACTTTCTGGAAGAAACTTTACGAATAACCCTCATACAGCATTATCTAGAGCAACGCTTGGGTCTAGAACTGCTTCATATGTCATGGTCTAAGCTACGTATTGAAATATTTAAGGTGTACTTCCAGATCAAAGTTTTGGTTCCATTCCAACTTTGGATATCATGTAAATATTCAATGGAGGGAATAGGATTCATACGAGAAACGTGTGAATACTGTAGGATTGGGTAGTAGTAGATTCGAAATCTCACAAATGATTTTTATTATCGGAACTTATTTGCCGTTTATAGTCTGGAATTTGCTGAACGTTTCTTTCTTCAAATGAAATGTCAAATTGAAAGTTGTTGAAGCACATTTTAGAATTAGATGTGCAGAAAGAGCATTTACATTTAGGGCTAAAAATCGGCCTGTATAAAACGGATTGAATTAACTTAATGCGTAAAATAAAAATTAGGACTGAGAAGTAATTTGTAAACAAGTTAAAAATCGAAATTACAAGTAAGTAGTTCAATACCGTCCATCAAGTCCGGCTTTAAATACAGTTTTTTATTGAAAAAAGCTAAATACTGGCAAATGGGTCAAATTAGTATTTTCAGCTGAATCTCAAAACCAGTTTTGTCTTCTAATTTGAGTTTTTGCAAAAGTTCCAATATAGATGAAAGAATACAATGCACATATTACTCAGTAGTTTCGACTACTTAATGGAATATTTGGAAACCTGAATGTTTTAAACGGACTTAAGAATGATAACTATCTGATTGATTGCATCTGCCTCTGTGCTACGAATTGTTGAGAAAACATGTTTAGAACTACTAGTTGGCCGTGGGCCCGATAGTCGGTGCTAAATACTGTTCTTTGTATTGAATTTTCCAAATATATTTTTTTGCAGTCTATCTTTAAATTTTTAACTGACTTATTAATGGACATTGGTCACGGTCTAAACAAAACGGCTGATTGTATAAGCAAAATTCTGAGAGATAGATACTTAGATTGACCATTCGACTATTCGTCCCTTTAGAGGGCGATGTATTGTTTTCTAAAACTCAAAGCACGTAAATTTTACTGAACGTATACATTTTCAACATAAACAGTGAAATTTTCTCCCATAAATATATTTTGTGTGTGCAATTATATTTATCGATGAGCTGAAATGAATTAGCAATAAAACTATATTTATTTTACCCAACTTTTGCCAACACATTTATGTACTTCTACTTTGTCGCACAATATTTTAAAGAGCAACACACAACACCCTCTATCAGGAGTTTCCCCTATTTAAAAAAATTGTTTCTTATAAGTGTCCTAACTTACAAAATTAATTTGTCTGCCCACTCTAGATCCAGAAAGCTTCGGCAGATCCGATTCGTAGCAAGAGTTCGGGAATGGTGGGTCCAGAATTCGGGATGCTGAGCGTTCCGCTCCATCAAGTGGCCAGTTCTGTGTCTGGACTTCGAAGTGTGCCAGGCCTGACCCCAGTGTCCAACTTGGTTCCATCCATCATTCCTTCGTCGAGTTCTCCGGTCAGAGCCCAAAGTTTAGTTTCTCCAGATTTGAGGAGCTTCTCAGAATTGAGACGAAGTCCGTATGCCTCGTCGAATGAAGCTCTACGTGAAACGGAGGAGAGTCGAGGAAAGCTGAGAGAAAGATGGAGTAGTGGGAGTGGAATGCTCTCAACTTCAATCACAGCTTCCACTTTCTCCATTCCACAACCCTTCAAACACAAAATGATCAAACAAGGACAAGCTCAGACACTTTCCTTTCCTACTGGGACAGGAACTGGAAAAACTATGCGACAGAATGCCACTTCAACAAATTCAGCTAAACCCAAGGCCAAGACGCCGCAGTGGATTTGGAAAATATTCAATTTGGCCAAACATGGAAAGCTGGAAGAGTTGGTACGTCCCACTTTCACTCTCTAACAATAACCTATACTGTCCTGGAAAAGGTTTGTGCATAGTCATTACTATTTCGGTACTTAATTCAATTTAAATTGTAATTAATTATTTGAATGGATAATCCGAAAGCCTTACATTTAAACTTAAGTCGAACAAATTTTTTATTTTTCTAAAGTATGAGGTCATAATGCCCATTCCGTATTTGATAGGCTGTGGAATAATTCACGGTTTTGTATTGCCACTAAATACGTATGAATCTCTTAGGATGAGTTAAAGGAAATCTATTGGGAACTTTTGTGTTTTAATTAAGCATTAACGAGCCAGATCTATAGTGATAAAATGCTCAACCCCTTTGGCCTTTCCCTGGATAATTTTATTATATGTATCTTGATTGCTACTTTTTGAACATCCCTCGTAATTCGCCATATTTCAAGTTGTTGTTTACCATAAAAATGGTTATCGTCTCGCTAGGAGGCGTTGAATATCAAATACTTACAGCTTAATTGTGTAAAATATTTGCGAAACAAGTTCATCTTATTTATACGTGGTTACCACACGCAAAAACTCTCCGTGTCTCTGAATTTTAAATCTTTTTTTCACTTGAATGGGTACATACATCTAATATTGCAGTTGCTTGTTATAATTTCTAAACATGACAAAATATTTCCGGAAAGCATTTCAGATTTACCCATCGCCTCATTTTGGACTGATAAAGGTCCAAGCATTAACAAAACACAATGCATGAATCGATGGTGGATGCTAAAGAGCTATTTCGAGTAATGGATAACCATTAAGATTACCATTAATATTTAAAGCCAGGCCGATCAGCCCCTCAGGCCAGAAATGAAGCACCTCGGTGGATCAACATTAACGGACACTCATATCGTTAGCATTTAAGAGTCAGAGGATTGAAAAGAAGTTTTATCTAAAAAGAGCATTACGGCATTAGGATACCTATTCAACCTTTTAGATTATCCGAGTCCTAAGTAGCCGAGATTTATTGGAACGAGCTCTATTATATGTATTTTACACCTTGTTAAGCAGCCCTTGCTAAGTACTATATATGATAGAACGGGAGAGTGTGCACTTAATATATGCTCTGTGTAAAGTTTGGAAGGATATTAAAATCCGATTTGGGCTGATCCATCAGAAAGCGTGTGAAAGTGTTCTTCGCCTGAACGAAGCCACAACGTCTCTTCCCATCTAATCACTATCAATATCCACAACAAACGACCTGTGAGCTTTCTTCCACACGAAGATGAGCTTTCCCAACTTTCCCCACCTTCTCTCCACGGACTGATGCGTCTGAACAGGGTTGTTAGGTGGGAGTTCAAGTAATCTTCGTCGTATTTTCGGGGTTGACTTTTGACTAAAGCCGGTTTTATGTTGAACGTTGAAAAAGATTCCGGATAAATATATACAATAGATATACAAACGCCTTAGAATATGATGGCATTATACGCAGAATCCCATCCCTTGCCGAAATTTTAAACAAATACAATACTTAGCTGGCCCTTTAAAAATTTTGAGAATTTAGTTCCTGTGATTTTTGGCAACACTGGTGTAGGTATAGCTAGGATTTTATATATTTCCAGTCCCACTTTTTGGTCAAAATTTCAAAAAAATCATATCTCCGAATCACACACTTGTGCAGGAATGGGCTAATTTTAAATGAATCCGGTAATGGCTAAAATTCTGGGACAGTTGAAATCTCGTTACACAATTGTCGGACTCGGAGCATTGAATTTTCAAAACTTCACAAATTGGTATAGGCGGGACCGAAATTTTGAAAATTTTGAATCGAGAGTAATATCGATATTTCTACCACAAATACAATTTTTTGAGATTTATGGAAATTTCTGAATGTTACACACAAGTGCCTAGAATATTCCGCCGATTTAGGTGGGAAATAGATTTCCGCCGAGGGTAGTAGCACAATTTCAAAGCTAATTGCACACAATTATTTTTTCGGTACACCGATCAGGGGAAAATGTGGCGCAAATCCGTGATTTTGACGGGCATCGATTAGCCGTTTTCAAAAAATAAGCCCACACCTATATTGTGTATTGTGTAGGATTGTTGCCTGGACATTGGTCACAGGCAAAGACGGTGCTAAAGAATTGTTGTGTGACAGATACACAGATACACAATTAATCGTCATTTTAAAGGACGATTATGAATAACCATTGTTGCCTGAACATTGATTATGGCCGAACTAAGGCTGGCTTCGGATCGGATATTTTTCCAATCCGATCCGATCCGATCCGATCCGA
>JAQFYU010001715.1:0-13886 GCA_034694905.1 Ceratophysella granulata
TTCTCTTTTTTCTCTTTCCCCTCCCTTTCCTTCTCCTAAGCGCCTTATGCGCTTATGTCAGATTTTCCATGTATGTAGGTTATATGTTATAGGGTATATAGATATAGGGCCATTGCCATGATAAGTACAGAGGGTGAGTTTGTTGTGGTACATACATACATAGTATCGTATTATGTTGTTCTGAAACTACAATGCATGGAAAGGGTTTGTATTTTTTTTTAAATTTAAACACAATGCAAGTTGACTTTGCCGACTTTTTATAGAAAAAAGGTCAAAATTAGAATTTCAGTAGTATAAAGTATTTGTATTATATTTGTACGACATGACATAAAAATGATGGATTTATGATCTTCGATTTTGATCTGTGTGCTCTATTCTTTTTCATCTGTCGTACATGCACCATAATTCTAATTTTTAAATAGGAATAATTCATCATTCATCTATGATCTATATGATTTCAGCTTTGAATAGTTGTTGGCATTCAGTCATTTCATTAAATAGAGTCACAACCACAAGGTAGATAGAAGGTGGCGGTTGGCGGTGGCTTGTGTAACCCTCCCGTAACACTTATACATATAACGAGCGTTATAGCGTTCGCATTGTAGTACTTACTCGTAAAATCAAAAGTGAAGTGCTTTTTAATGCTAGGTTATGTATATGTATGTAATTTCTGCCGAATGTACGAAACGAACGACCTCTTTTTCAAGTTTCGGCATACATAACCTAACCTAAATAATGGTAACTTTGGGATTGTTCAACGATGAATGAGAGTAGAGTCCTACTTGCTACTGTTTGTTACGGGAATGTTACAAGCCGTCATCTCTGGCCAAGTCAAACGGAGTCGCAAATTGCCAATTTTATGTCAAAGAAACCAACGCTTAAGTTAAAGTCAAAGTAAAGGGTAGATAGACCTTGTTGGTCAATTTCCAATCTATCCAGAAATGTCAACTCATTTGTCTGTGAAGTGAAGGCGTGTCCGTGTTAAATTTATATATTTCTATTTTGGTAATCGAATTCCTGATTTATATTTTACATCATAGATTTGGAAGAGGAAGATTTACAGGCTGTGTTTAATAACGTGTTCATCCCAATTGAAGAAAAGAGCGTCTTCAACGAGTCTCGAACAGTAGAAAGGCTCAAGCTTCACCTAATTCATCAAGGCCGAGATAAGGAGGCTAAATCATTTATCGAAGCGTACCAGCGTCTAAAAAAGTCGGTGAGTATTGTTTACCATTACCATATTGTATTCATATCAAATGTGATACCTAAAACCCTAGTTTGCATTTGAAAAAATCTAAATTTTGAATTTGTTGGTTGTCCTTTAGTTTGGCACAGTCCTTCAGCGTCGAGAATGTATTATGAGATTTCTGTATGAGACATTCGACAGGGAACATACTCGGACTGTCATGATGAACAGCAATAGAAGGACAAAGTTAGAATCTCATCAAAACCAGAATACAAACATGCCAGCCGGATCCTCCCTCCCACAAAGCACACACTTTTCAATTGGTTCCTACTCCCAAAGCCAAGGCACAAACATGTCGAATGCTTCAAATTCTCATAGCCAGAACATGAAGTCTCTAACTGGTTCATACGCTCAACAAGGTCAAGATCAAAAGGAAGTGAGGAGCAATGCGGAGAGGATTGGGGAATACGCAAAAAGTCTTGGCTACCGTAACAAAATCTCCGAATCAGTGGCGAAGCCGGAATTGGATGTAAGGAACTCACTGAAGAACGGCGAGAAATCCAGAATTGTGTCAACTCCTGGATACAGTACGAGTTTGAATCATTCCAAGGAGTTGAACACCTCGACTCCCAGGCCAACAGATTTATCTTCTTTTGTAACCATGAGACGAAGTGGACAGGGTGTCCCTCCATTTCAACAAAGTGTAAGTTATTGATTACTATCTGAAATCAGAACGTGGCCTTGTGTCCTTCAATCAATCAAGTCAAATTATAAGTAGTACTAAATTCGTCGAAATCTTTCTAGGAGTCGAGCTATCGAAGTAGTTCTCTAATAGCGCCCTACTCAAGCCCAAATAGAAAACCAATTCTGCAACCGACTATGGAGTTGGATCAGGATTTCAATCCAATGCCAATGCCAGTACTCTATAAACCTGATGATGAGGATATGCGTGATATGCTTCATCGAAATACAAATAAAGTTCCGTCACTCATGACGTCACGCATTGTGGATCCATCTGCTTCAACCATTTTCAGATCTCCTACTTCTGTCGGACAGCAGTCCAGCATGATGGTATTTCCTCCAGACCACGGTCGCTATCTACTCTCAGCAAGATCTGAAAATCAAGGACTAGGACAAAGCTCAACAAGAGTTTTCAACACCTCCAAAAGACTTGGCTCAACAAGTGCAGCACCAAGTCAAGTTGGTTCGTATCCTCGATTCAGCCGGAGCTCACGAAGTAGGAGAAAACATGATGAAAATTTTAAAGGAATAGAATATATATAAACTTACAAAGCTCATTTCATTCGTTTTAGGTGTTGTGGGAATGAATAATGGAACTCAGAGGACTCTTCTCAGAGATTTGGTCTACATTTTTCAAGGCATTAATGGATGCACAATCAAGGCTGTGTCCAAGGATAATTCATATGAGATTTGTGCTCCGGTGAATAGATAAATTCATTTTAAGCTTCTTATAGACAGTTTAATGACTACTTTATAAATACATTTTGGCCATATGAATATTTTAGCGACTTCACCGTTCCCTTCGCCTGCAAGCCCTGAGACTTTGCGAGGCTGGATACTTTTTCGTAAAAATTAAGGCCTACTGTGATAAACCTTCCACCGGCTTGATGATTCAAGGTTTTAAACATGGCCTTGAAAATGAGCTGCAAGAATTCTACAGGCTCTTGGCTATAATTACAACGCAGGTACATAATCCTAATACGTACTGCTATTGTCATATGCGAGAAGTGGCTAAATTGCGATCTGCATTCTTCAGCTGCAAGTGGAAGTAGTTGACACACCAATGGCTGAGGAATTAGGGTCATTACAAGAAACCGAGATTATGACACTCCATAAACTCTCCATCTGGACCTTTGATTCCCGCTACCGGCTTGAAGTATTGGCTTCCATGATTGATGCTTGTGAGAACAAGTCAGGCGGAGAACTGTGCTCAATTATTTACAGCTACACTGAACATGGAGATGCAATGGTGGCGTCAATGACCAACTCGTTGCTGACAATTGTCACAAAACCGCTCTTCCTCATCTTGTGCCAATGGATTCTTTATGGTGAACTAGAAGATCCACACAATGAGTTCTTCATTGCTTCCGATAAAGATTGCAAGAAAGAAGATCTATGGCACTCAAAGTTTCACATAAGGTAACTTAACTACATAATGTCATTTAGTGGCTTTGTGGCTCCCCAATGGGCATTGAGCATGCAAATCGAAATTCATAATATCATGAATCATGAATGTACTTCGCAGAGAGAAAATGCTACCATGCTTCATTACCCTGAAGAGAGCTCAAAAGATCTTGGCAACCGGGAAGAACATCAACTTCTTGAGGGACATATGTCACAACTCCAAAGGATACGAAGGAAGGAACGAAATAAGAGAGATTTTGGAAAATACTCCAGGTAAAATTACAGTCAACCCAATACAGGACTTTAGATTTTGAGCCCGATAAGCTTTAAAAAGTACTGTTCACACTTTTGTTCAACAGTGGAGTGTATCTTCTTGGAAGATGATCGAGTACTGGCAAATGCTATTGATTCTGCTTATAGAACCACTTCAGAAATGGTTCTCAAGGTTTTGATTGAAGAGTCACGTCTTTTGGATCATCTCAGAGCAATTAAGAAATACTTGCTTTTGGGACAAGGAGATTTTATTCAGTATTTGCTGGAACTCTTGCAGTAAGTTGTCTTCTATACATTTGGATAAGTTCCAGAATACCTGATAGTTCGAATTTAATGTATTTTCCTCATAAATTCAGGGATGAGTTAAATAAACCAGTGTCCAAACTATACACTCACAACCTGTCTGCAATTCTCGAGTCGGCTGTTCGTGCCACGAATGCACAGTTTGAAGATGAGGATATTCTGAGTCGTTTAGACACTCGGATTTTGCCTGGAAATGACAAAGAAACTGGCTGGGATGTATTTTGTCTTGATTACAAAGCAGATGGTCCCATTGGAACAGTAAGTGCTAAATATTTCGAATTGATATTGACCTCGATTTTAGTTTTATTCCAATTTCAAGTATGTACTCTCAAATTCTCAGGTATTAACGGAAGAGGTCATAGTTCGGTACAATCAGCTATTCAATACTCTGTGGCGTACGAAGCGCATTGAAGCTATGCTCTCGACTTTATGGAAGAATCAAACAACTCTGTTCAAGTTCCTGAAAGTCATGCCAGGTACGATATATTTTTGCGAAATTTCTTTAGTTAGGCTTCTTTTCTAATTCAGGTTTGGTTCTCTACAAATAAAAAATTTTAACACAGAGCTTGGCCCAGTATTGCACCAGTCTCAGCTCCTTATATCGGAGATGATTCATTTCGTTCATCAAACTCAATACTATATCATGTTTGAAGTGACGGAGTGTGCCTGGGATTCACTCATGGAAGAAGTAAGCTGTAATCTCTTTCTAATTTAGTACAACGTTAATTTTTGCGATAGTTTTTTCTAAATATAGTGGGAATTTAACTTAGGTGAGAAAAGCACCTGATTTGGATCACGTCATCAAAGCTCATGAAAGTTTTTTGGAAACTATTACGAAGCGTGCGCTATTGGATATTGGGAAACGAGATCTCTTGAAGCAACTTCGTGCAATATTCGATACAATTCATGTGCTAAAGAACTTCCTCACCAGGTTCGATGATCGTGTTACGGTTGAAATGTATACCAGGCAAGGTCAAGCTTCACAGTCAACTTCAATTGAAAAATTGGAAGCTCAGAAACACTTCTTCGTCGAGTACGTGGCACAAGCCAAAGGAGAAATCGAAACCATCTACGTGGCAACTCAAGTAATAAGTCTGCCTATTGAGTCATACTAGCTAACATAATTCTTATTGTTCAGTACCTATGTAAAGAAACATGTATTTCTTTAAATAGGACTTGGTTCGTCACTTCCTTCTCGTCCTGAACCGTCAACAGGACTCGGACTCTTTGACACTCCAGTGTCTCAGCTTTAGATTGGACTTTAGTGAGTACTATGCACACAAAGACGCTCGTCTCAACTTTCCATTGACCTATCTGCACAGGCGACGATCCTCAATAGGATCCTTCAACAGTCCGTACTACCCTTCGTCGTTGAACCAATCTCTGAATCAATCCCTGAATCAGAGCAATGGATCATTCCCATTGACACAGTCGTTCCCGGGACCTGGAACATCGCATAGCTTGAATGAGCAGACCTTCATGTCTTCATCGATACCTGAATTTGGTGAAGATTGATCTTTGAATTGTGTCGAAACAGTCTTTTGCCAAAAATTCTGAAATCTTCCATTCACAATTTTGCTCGGCTTTCAAAATTTTGTTCCTCGTATTAGGAAATGTGTAATTTATAATCTGGATTTTGTACATTTTTTTCTTTCTTGGCTTTAAATTCAATTTCAAACGTGTCATTTAGATAACTATGGCCATGCATGCATTTATTTAAGTACTCCAAATATAACTTTCTGTGTACCTTATATTGTGTGCCGTACCAGCAACAGGGATGCACGTGTATTTTCTCAATAGTCCGTTCAACTCATATTCAGCCTAAGCCAACAAAGATGGCCTCAAGATTAAATTAAGTAGATTTAAGTAATACATGTTGGTAATTAACAAGTTGGCCTCTGTTCGAAATCTACTACTTTAAGCCTATTCATTCGAACTACCTCAACTTTCTTTGTTCCTAAATGCTTGTTGATATTAGATAGTGCCAATTGTAAACTAGCATGTTGCTTGTTACGCTCCTAATGAAATATTTAACGTTTTTGCTATGTACTCCTAAATTGTAGAAATTGGTTATCAATTATTTGTGTATTCGACTCTTCCAATAAAAATTAACCTGATATCAAAGTTTGTCATCTTCTCATTTAGCTTCTATCATTTTCTCATGCCCTTCGGCATCGGGCATTTCGATGAGCCTAAACCTACGCGTAAACTAACCAGAAATTCCCAGTTAAGTCCGTCGCCCGTTTCGGGCTTTAAACACCCTAACCTGAGCCAATATTAGTGATTTAATTAGTAACAGTAAACAGTACATACACCTGTTAATAGCCGTTTTGAAGAAAAACGACCAAAACCAAAGACCGAATAGTTGCTGAGAATTTGTTTGTCGTCTTATATTATTCAGCTTTCACGAACCTACTAGAGCTAATTTACTATTTAACGTTTAGCGAAGTTAAATTAGGTTTGATGAGTTTTAGCAACCTTCCTATTCTACTACAAAATTCCTGAAACAAGATGATAGATGATAGCCTCGGAACTCGGAAGTTATAATTACTAAACCTATCCTCAAGCCAATGCAACATAACATACAACATAGGTCATGCTAAATTAGGTTTAAATTTTAAATTGTTGTAATTATTGTTCTAAAGTTTTGAGAAACTTTGGTTTCTTTGTAAACTTTGTAAAGGAAACTTGTGCATGGTGAAAGTTAGACATTGACAATTGCGGGAAAACACGATTTCAACATGTGCTTTCTTTCCGGTGTTTTCTCTTTACATTTTAGAACCAACTGTTATTAGTTTAGCTATTGCAAGCTATTGTTATATATAATTTGTAATTAGATTTAATAGTAATTACATTATCTGTGCCTTTTCACCTTTAGCTGTACCCTCTGCTGTGCTGAGACCTTTGACCTACGACCTACTTCTAATCCGTCTCGTTCACGTTGATTCCTTGACCACACCACGTCGCGTTCCACCTCCGCATTCCAAATTAAGTGAAAGTTAACTACAATAATAAATAGAATTAAAAAGCTGAAATACTGAAGCCGTGGCGTGGACTACACAGCAAGATGTGTGGAATATTGTGCTGTGTCACTTATTCTAAATCAGAGGTGTCAGCAGATCCGGGCAGAACTCTCTGTCCGGTTTGTAGTCGGAATCAGGTTATATATTTTTCTACTAATTCTAATTTAACTTACTACAGTTTGTACTAAGGTAAACTACGGTTCCGTACACTTTACGGTACGGTCATTATGATTTGTTGTATTCTTCCTTTTAATTTGAAGTTTTTCAGTACTACAAACGCGAACGCGTTAAGATATCGTGTATTGTGCTTCGCACTCGCACTTCCGCTAATCTGTTGAATATTTAATGAATTGCAGGACTTTGAAAAGCTGACATCACTGCTGAAGAACCGTGGTCCGGATATTTCATTTGAAAAGTGTACTGCAACTGCAAGCAATTCCAAAGGATCGGATCTATCTCATAGGGTTCATCTGGCCGGACACGTTTTGTGGACTCAAGGAAGCGGGCCACAAGCGCAACCGTACGCACTAAATAGTCCACCAAACACTGACAGCAACAGCTACTACTCATATTTACTTTTCAACGGTGACATTTACGACTTCGGGAACCCTGAGGACGACTCTTTTTCCACATCCGAAAGGAATGATGGACTTCACTTGTTCAAATTGCTCCAGAACACGCGTGCAGATGAGAATTCCATCCTTAGAACGATGTCAAAGCTCCGTGGTCCATTCGCTATCGTCTACTACGACTTGAGTACTCAAAGGCTATGGTTTGCCCGGGATTACTTCGGTAGGGAAAGTCTGCTTTTAAGCTATCGTTTCAATGAAGTCATTCTATCATCCGTGAGCACTTTTAGTCAAGTGTTTGAAATTCCTACAAGTGGACTGTTTTGTTTCGACTTGATGGAACACAAGATCACTCTATATCCCTGGGATGGTCATGTCAGAGTTCAGATTGCAGAAAATATGACCAAATTCGAGAAGTTTCTCTTATTAAATAACATTAATTTATACACAAACTGTAATGCTAAACTCTCATGCATTCCGACTCTCCTGAAGCAACAAAAAGAAAACGTCGAAGCAGATGAAGTACTACAAGCTTTAATTAAATGTTCCGAACAGCCTATTCAAAACGAGGCAGACGTCATGCAGTTACTTAGTGAATCTGAGAAGATACTTGAACCCAGCATCACACGATTTCTAGTTCACTTACGGAATTCCGTAAAACGACGTATGAATGAGAAACCAAAATTTTGTAAACAGTGCATTGAGACCCGCTCCCCCTGTTCACATTCCAAAGTCGGGATTCTATTTTCCGGAGGCTTAGACTCTATGGTTCTTGCCTTGCTGGCTGCTGAGGTTCTGGAACCTGGAGAATCTTTGGATTTACTCAACGTTGCATTCTTTCAAGACGCTCAATTTGGAAGTGAGAAAGCTGAAAAGACAATTCCAGATAGACAAACGGGCTTAGAAGCTTACAGAATCCTGGACAAGGTGTTTAGTAAACGTGATATTCGGCTCAACTTCGTGCCCGTGAATGTACGCAAATCTAGAGTTCAAGTACTTCGCAAAGAACGCATTTCGTATTTGATTCAACCTTTGGATAGTGTCCTGGATGATTCATTGGGTAATTAATTGAATTCAGTATACATTGTATAAATTCTCAAATCGATGACAGTCAGCTAGATGTCACTCTTAACATTCTTTTAATACTTTTCTAGGCTGCTGCCTGTGGTTTGCTGCTGCAGCGGAAGGACACGACTCTCCTGCTAGAATCCTGCTACTAGGATCTGGGGCAGATGAACTTTTAGGTATGAGCTCTAAAATCTAAATTATTGGCATCCAACATCCAACTATATATTTGTTGTATGTATGTATGTATATCTAAACCCTTACTAATTATGTTCATATCCTCTTAGGTGGTTATGGAAGACATCGTACAGCCTATGAGAAAGGCGGATGGAACGGTTTAATCCATGAAATGCAACTTGAACTGGATCGAATTTCTGTACGAAATCTAGGTCGTGACAACCGGGTTGTCTCCGACTCGGGCGTTGCTCCCAGATTCCCTTTCCTAGATGAAAACGTGATTGAGTTCTTAACCCAAGACTGTTCCATATGGACCAAGTGCTTCCCTGTACAAGCTTTTGCAAATCGTGGATTGGGTGAAAAACTACTGCTCCGTGCTACTGCATTCAGATTACTGGGAAGGGAAAATTCTCATTTAGCATTATTTCCTAAACGGGCCATGCAATTTGGTAGTCGAATTGCTAAATTGGAAAATTCCAAGGAAAAGGGTGGAGATCAGTGTTCTAGGTTAACAAATAATTTTAAAAAGTTATGATTTATGACAAACACGTGTATGCTAATTTCACGTAGTTTTTTAAATTTTTCGTCCAAATGCCGCCGGACAGGCAAGCCGATGATGACGGGCATAAATATATTAATTTGATTCAAATTCAAGATACCATTATTGAAGCATGATTTGAAAGTGATTCAGTTCGAATTTATCAATTAATTTTATCTCCTGATTAATAAATTCGTGACTTTTGGAACAGCATCACTAATTAATTATTGTAAATTATGTATTTTCAATTGGAAATTGCATCGGCATCTACTTGTAAGTCATGCATATGGAATTTTCTACACTTGAGCTGAGCCGATTGACGCGTGGGCTGAAAAATGACCCAGCCATTGCTTTCTGTGATACTGTCATACATTCAATTAAACCGGAATTACGTCTCTCTGTCATGATAGAACTGGAACGTGGATCGATCTAAGTCTATTATCGAGATATGATAATAGTCGTTTACGAAATGTCGGCAAAATGTCAACCAGATAAATGGAATGAGCAATAGGAAAGGAACTATTTCCAGCATCAACTTCATCCAGCATGGAGGAAAATGTTTGCTCATGGCCTAAAAGTTGTCTGATAAGACAAATATCGATTTTCCTATCAATCCAACACGATAAGCGTACTTAATTGTTTTTAGTGAGAACAAGCAAATGCGTGTTCTACAAAATAGTTAATGGAATTTGCTGGTCCTTGGGCCGGATGAGACATAAGCGTTGTGCAAAAAAAATCAGTAGCACGCCAGTGATTGTTTAGTCTTACAATTAGCTACCCAGTTCGTTCTTCGAATATATTAAAGTTGATTGGCGCGTTTGATAGATCCGTGACTGAAAATGAACTACTACATGATTGTCAGAATTCTGAACCTTGTAAGTTGCTAAAATTATGTCAAATCTTTGGATTTAAATAATTCATATTCATTTTTATTTAAATCTTAGGTAATTGGACTCGTATGTGTTGGATTGGAAACCTTTGTTTACAATTGGTCGATTAATACGGATATTGCGGATGAAATTTACCTGGGAGTTGTTTCCTTCTTCGCATTAGAAGCTTTGATTGCTCTGCTCGTGTACAGGAATAAGGCGGAAAGTACTTGGGTAATTAAACATTTAATTATATACAAATTGCATCTGAATTGTGTTTTTCAGCATTTTCAATTTCTCTGACCTTAGGAAACACTATGGCGAATCATTGGCTGCTGCACGCTCGTTGGTGTCTCAACTTGGTTGATCGTCTCAGCCCTTGACATTGAGAACTATAGGTGCTCGGGGAAGGGTTACAACGAGGACGGAAAGCGGTGTCATCACTACGAAACCAAACTAGTGGTTGCGGTAAGTAAAGCCATCACGAAAAGCGTCCTTTTTGATTTTCCATGCAAAAAAGATGCAAAATATATTTGTCTACTGTAAAATACCTTGCCAGTAGTCTAATTGGAATCCATAAATTTTTGTCGTGCCAGGTTTTGTCAGCTTTCAACGGAATGCTGTACCTATTCGCTAAACCCCGAAGCAACATTGACACCAGTGGACGTGGCATGGGAAAACCCCAGAATTATCCAGGCGGGACGCCAGGTCCCAACAACAATGTAGCTGCTTACACGGATGACTCTGTGCCCGTCTACACCATGCCACGTGTACATCTCTATAATCAACCTACCCAGAAACAAGGTCAAACAAACATGGCCTACAACTACAATGCAAATAATACTGGACCTGGTTCACAATTTCCCCAATCCCAGCCACCTTACCCGCAGCAGCAGCAGTATCCAGTACCCGCCCTGTCAGTTCAAGGTAGTAATTATCCAGCTTCATATAACTACTCGCAGCAGGATCGGAGATACTGATTTATCCAATACTTTTAATTTTTATAATTAGATTTAAGTGTAGAATAAATTCCTAACATTATTTTTCGAAAATCATGAAGCATGTACATCTTAAACCGGCTAGTTCTTAGAGGTTTGATAAGTAAATATAAAAGTTTCAAATATTTTTTAAAATTATGCGTAAATTGAATTTATATTGGAATACGAACATTAAAAGCCGCCATTAAATTAACATTAACATTAAAAGATTTTTTTAAAACTAAAGCGATTTAAATTTCAGAATATTCAATTCAAAATAAATAGCAAAAATGGACAAACAATTACCGCGGCGCTAAAAAACACGAATCTGGCGCTAAAATGGATTTTGGAATTATTTGTTTTTCTGGAGCTATTAAATTCGCGCTAAGCCCGTTACGAAAACAGGTTCATCAGACGCTAAATGAAAACGTAGGTTTTTTCGGCCTTTTTAAATCGATTTAAGATAATTTGAATAAAAACTTTCAAAATAAGCCTCAAAAAATTACTCAAACTACCATTGCTGCAATAACCTTTCTGTGCATCCAAGTCAGCATAACGTTAATTTCTTGTATTCTATATTTTTATTTCCAAATTCGAAAAATCAATTGAACAGTAATTCAAACATATCAAAACGTATGTAGTTCAAATGCTGAACCCAAGGAATTTATGAAGTACACTTTGAAAAATAATGTAGTTCAGGGTCTACCAGACCACTACTTGAGTGATAGCTGTTGCTTGGAGCAGAAATAGAAACAAATTGGTCTCATAATCATGATTTAGTGTAGAATTTGAAGAGAAGAGTGTGGCTTGATGGAAACTTTTAAACACTTCTGCTCATGATAAATGTGTTTTGTTTGGTAGCATGAGGCCGGTGACAGATTATGAAGAGATCCTTGAAGCATACGACTGACGCCGGGTAACACATGTGTGTTGGACCAGCAGACCAACTCCGTATTTTCCCTTATCCTAGAACTTGACTAGGAGTTAAACTGGAGCCAGTTTGGTTTGGGTTGCCATAATAAATAAGCTTTGGATACTACGTGTACCGTGTGCCATCAAAGGAGAGTCCTTGCGTAAGTCAGACGAGGATTTAGGAAAGATTGGTCCTGCATGGAGGAAATGTAGAGTATGTATGAACTATAAATAAAGTTGTAGAATTCTTTATTCTTTTTTAAAGAAAGGTGACATTTTTTGGCAAATTGCCACCCTACCTTGTACGTTAGAGCATATGGTTCGAAAAGCCTCTGCAGCTCCATTGGCATCTCAACCTTCCCAAGCTATAAAATGTCATACAATGTTCGTATCCCACATTCAACAAGCTCATCTCCTTCCAGCCTCCCTGTAGATTGGACACGTTTTCTCAATCTAATTTGTTCAGGAAATTCTGAGATACGGAACGAAAGGGAATGGCATTATTGCAGTCATCTGAATTCTTCTCTGGGTTGTAGTTATGGGTTCTGGTTCGATGCACACATTCTGCATCGGGTATCGGGATCGGGACCGCAGAATTTTAGATCTCGGATTAAAAATTTAGTTTTTATGATTTCAGTTTTTGGTGAAGAGTTGGGTTACTGCTAATTACACTACGTACAAGATGTTTTGTCCTAAATTGTATAAAATTATGAATGTCACTCGTAGAGTCTTTTTATAGAAAAGAACAGAATCAAACATTTGTTTTTTGTGTTTGTACGCCATGCGGAAACTTAAATAGGTCGGTGTAAATTATATAACCTTAAAATTATTTAGTTGAATTAGTAGTTGAAATTTAATAAATCACGAATAAAGAAAAAATAATTTGTTCAATGATTTCAAATTTAGTTAATTTATTAATGACATTCTTCAAAATTAAAAATTTTGAATTAATTACACT
The DNA here is from genome assembly GCA_034694905.1 of Ceratophysella granulata. Classification (NCBI taxonomy): domain Eukaryota; kingdom Metazoa; phylum Arthropoda; class Collembola; order Poduromorpha; family Hypogastruridae; genus Ceratophysella; species Ceratophysella granulata. The sequence continues at coordinate 12,996 of JAQFYU010001715.1, forward strand.
CAATTTCAATTACATTACGAGTAATAGTTAATAGTACGAAGGTTGTCCCATTGAAAACGAACCTTTTCATTTCGCTCATAACTCCGATGAAAGTAGATGCAATTTTCAGCATAGAAGGAGGCATGACTTCTCTAGGCTTCAGCAAAAAAATCGAGTAAAAATTTTGCTATAATCGAGCGCTGTAGATTTTTTAGTAAACACAAACATCTTTCAAGATCTTCGTTTTAAAAATTTGATTTGATCCAAAATTTTATTTTTATTTGTGTTTGGCTTTAGGAATTTATTAACCTCAAGTGTATGGTCGTCAAGCAAATACGATTGTAATAACATATGACATGATTTTTCATGGGTTCAGGTTCAGTAACTTCTATTATGCAAATGTTTAAACACATGGAACAAAAAAGAAACGAATTGTTTCGGTAATTTTTTTGAAAAAAAAACTTTCACGTCTGCATAACTCATCAAAATTAAACATTTACATTTTGAAGCATGGTACGTCATTATTAATTCGTGACGTACTTTACCCAAATATTACAGAGACAAAGCTTTAGGAATTTAAATACTTAATAAAACCTGCCTGACGGCAGCTTGCGACCAAAAGGATGTACGTAGAAGACGCACATGACGACGAACATGACGGACTAGACGACGTGCTAGACGATGTGCTAGACGATGAGCTACACGTAGACGTAACCGTTTCCCGTTGTGCTAACTATTAAATTAATGATAAGAAACGGATAATATAACTTTAACATAACATAACATAACTTTTTAACATAACAAAGTGAACTGATGAAGCAAAAGCTAATTTGACAAATTAGATGATATATTGTGAACCATTTTATGTAGGCTGGATGTCAATCCGAATTAAAAAGTGGACTAAATATGAAG
>JAQFYU010001716.1:0-13886 GCA_034694905.1 Ceratophysella granulata
GGCTACACACTGCAATAACTGACCCTAATTCAAATATTTGAATATCATAGATTCAATTCATATAAATAATACTGGATTCAATTTTATCCAGTGGATAATGAGGAAAGTAAAAGTGATTTTGCGGTATCCTCTTCCAGTATATCAGCAGGATTTTAGTGCACATAATATCGCCTATTGGCTTCTGTGGTAATTTCTTCATTTGGCAGTAAGTACGTGGTGTATCTCCGGACTAGCTCAGGGCTTGACCTAATCATGACACCAAAAGTTTTGCATAGTGCTAGCTCCCCTCTGGAAGTGTGTAATGGCCATTGCTTGGACTAGAATGTCGACATCCTTGCTATTTTAATCAAGTTGCCAACGAAAATTAATGACCAGAAGTCTATCATCTTCATCCCTAGTGTCAATTCCATTCACTCCAATTCACATGGTGTGATTTACCCAAAGTTTTACCAATCAATTGAACACTCATCAACCCTTGGCTTTGGCTTGCTGAGGAAGCAGATATTCAGTGGAAAGTTTCTGGTGCTCAATTTTGCAATGTACAAAAGAATTCGAAGCAGCATTAGCAGGTATTATATGAATTATTTAATGCATAAGGAACGTCTTGAAGAAGCCGTTTGCTTTGTCTGTGTGCTTAACTCAATGAGTCTCATGGAATTTTTGAGGCGACAGTTAACGGGTCTGCATCCGTAGTCAGCGTTTTTCATTTGCTTTAGTACGAAGCTAAAATGCAAAAGCAATTTCATTTTTTGAATGTTATTTGTGTAGTTTGTTCCGCATGGTTCAGGACATTAGTGAGTTCATTATTTTCCCATCAGCAAAACATGATTTATAATTGATCGAGGAGTTCATTTTAATCGGGACAGAGAATAAATGAAAAGAATTAGAAACCACAATGTTCAAGATAAGATTTTGATTAGATGACTGTCGTTCAGTAATTAAAGTTTTGTCAAACATTGCCAATGACTGAATAATGCTTCAATCAGCATTGTCAGGATTGCCTAATTAAATTGTAGCTAATACTAATAGAAAGCTGCTACGAAGTCAGATCACGAATCACAATACATTTAACGAACGGCATTGTTTTTTGGTACTTGCTAATTCGTAAAAAGCCTGGGATTTTTAATAGTAAAAGCAATACACGACAGAAAAATTCACTCGTTTAACTGGAACTTGAACCTGTGCAGGTCCGATCAAAAACAAACGCAGTGAAAACTGGAACTGAAGGGCAAAAACCGAGTGTATGGTGAAGCTATAATTTTTTAAAAGAATACAGTGACATTGATTAATTTATTACGATTCCCCTGATAGGATTATGTCATGCTCCTTGAGGTAGTACTACAGACAGCTATTTACTAGTGAACAACCTTCATTATTTAATTTATTCATTGTCCTTTGAAATTCGGTAGAAGACGCAATGGGGAATGGGGATTCACTTCTCAAATCAGGTTTGAAACTTGAAACCGGATTGATGCTGTTTACCCTTACTTTTTACTTCATATTTTGTGTAAAGAAAGTAAGATGAAACGCTATCCACACAATCATTGACTTCGTTGAATCTATTTCTCATTTTCCGCTACTATTTTGCATAAAAGTAGTGTTGCATGTTGCATAATTCTTGACAATTTTGAATTCATTTTCACTTTTCTCCATAATTTTGCGCGATTTGCACATTTTTGAACACATTTTGACTATTGTACATATAGTTGTACACATTTTGACAATGGTGCATACTTTTGCATAATTCGAATAATTTTGTACACATTTTGACTATTGTAAATATAGTTGTACACATTTTGACCATTGTGCATAACTTTCCATAATTTTCATGATTTTGTACACGTTTTGACTATTGTGCATAACTTTGCATAATTTGCATAATTTTGTAAACGTGCATGATTTTTCATAATTTGCATAATATTGTAAACGTGCATGATTTTTCATAACTTGCATAAATTTTCAATATTATGCATGCTTTTGCATAATTTGCATTTCCCTATTATGCATAATTTCGTATATTCTTTCATTTTTTTTCACAGTTTTGCTTACTTCTGCCAATCTATGTACATTACAATATTCGTAGTTTATAGAAAACCTTCTGATTTCCCCTTAGCTTGGTTTTTTACTTTGTTTTGTACATTGTTGAGCAATTCTGTGAATATTTTGTCCATGTTAGTTTTCAGTCAGTTGTCTCATTTCTGTTGGGAATTAAATCTGAATTTTCAGGATATCCTCTGGAGACGAGTTCAGTGCACAAAATATGTATGTATAAGATGAACAAAAAACAAAACCACAGGTTCATCCTGATTAAATTACGTATACCGTCCAGGGAACAAATGTTACGTAGGAGCGACTTCTAGATGTAGATTTGCAAGAATGACCTTTTTCGTTTTACGCAGTTTTACGGCGAATAATTTAAAACATGTATGTAAGCATCACGGAGTACAACTTAGACACGCGTAGCAATTGAATTGAGACACTCCCAAAATCACGTAACATTAAAAATCAGACTACAAGGTAAGACGTGCAAAAAAAGACAAGGCGTCGATGGATTGTCCAATGTCCAATGGACAGAATTCCGGTATTTATGCAAAAAGTGAGACGAAGGTGACAGTGAACGTCAGCTAAGTGCAGGACAAGGTAAAAGACTGAATGATGAGCAGGTGTCAGGCAGGAACGTGTCACTTTATCACCTTGCATCCCGTCTTTTCGTCGCCAGTTGCAGGCTACATGATTAATTTAAACATCAACCCAAATCCTAATTAATGCCCCGAGTCAAATCTACCTGACGCCGAGGTTCCCTTCAATTAGGATGAGCCAAACTGGCCTTTTGGCTCAGGAGAGGTGGGAAAAGGTGAACTGCCTGGCAAATCAACACGATCTGTATTACGTATAGGGAAAACTTGTTATTTCCGCACCTGAATAAATATTGAGCTTTCAATTGAATTAAATCGTAACTCAAAGTCAAGTTCGAGTAAGGAAAAGCCAAGTTGAGAACGAAACAAATCTGGTAGGACAAGCGCTTGGTGACTAATTGGTTTTTATATAACCTGGGCAAATGTAAGATATAATCGTCAGACACGATCAGTGTCTCAGTCAGTATCAATATACTTGGATCTTGAATCAATAGGCACCAGGCATCCATCGATTCACGTAACCCTTTGAGCTCAACTGGTTTTCGAACGTGTAGCTTGTTCCATAAGTGAATCCAATAAATGCAATTCAGTTAAACCCTCCAAAAGAAAGAAATTGGTTCTGAACCAGGTTCAAACTTTTTTTTGGTTAACGGGAATTGCATGGAAAGTGAATGTACGTTTCCATGGTTAATGCTTCCTGGTGAGGTGATCTTCTCGTCGCCCAGCACAGAATTTTAAATAGGAAGAACAGAAGCTCATTTGAGCTATTCGAGGACTGTTGGGAGTCAATTCTGAGGATTTCAATCTAGAAACCGTATTCTTCCAGATCTCTGTCCAACCAGAGTGACGCGGAGGAACAGGAACAAATTCGACTTGTGGAAAGTCCAGATTTGGACCCCAAGATGAATACGTACCCAGCAATTAACGATGGACTAAATCATCCGTCCAGTTCCTCAGGTCAGAAGAAAATTCGGATCGATCGACCTGTGATCAACCAAATGGTTCTCTACACCAAATACGAGGAAACAGGTCAGCCTTTCAATCCAAGTAAGCATCGCGTTTCAAATTAATAGTTTAACGTTTTTGCTATCGCATCTCTCAATCTTAGATTTTCGCTGAAATCAAATTCATTAAATCAGATTTGAACACAGATCATGCTTTAATTGATTTAGGTGGGATTTCGGCCTGTTTGGATCGTGTGAAAAAATGCAAGTTGACTCCATTACGTTGGCTCTACTCCTTGATCCCCATTCTTCAATGGTTACCACAATATGAATGGAAACAAGATCTTACTTTTGACCTGGTGGCCGGATTTACAGTGGCAGTGATGCACATTCCACAAGGTTATGACCACTTTCTTCCTTTTTATCCTATAGTCGTGTCAAGTGTCAGAGACATTGAATGAATTCTGAATTTGCATATCGTTACAAGGTACTTGCGTTAACCAGATATTTCTGGATTTTAGTTGATTTTGTATTTGACACAAGTAAATTAGGACGAGTGGCTATATTTTATGATGCTGGTGAGTGAGTGATGTCTGCGCGACCAGCAGATCACGACCACAGATGAGATGAATGGACACAATAACGCATAATAGCCAGTAAAGTTAAAGTATGGATCTGAACCATGCATTATAAAGCATTATATTGAATCTCTCCGTTTGTCCGAAATGGATCATAATTTATACCGGATTTCGATCGCTTTAAATATATATCATCACACTGCAAAAATAGTTGCATGGTTTCGGTCGTATTTCTTTGCTGCTTGCAGTTACTGCTTGAACAAAAAAAACATGTTTTCAGTGTTTAATATAATTCATAATTTTTTTTAATGTCGAAAAATTAGTTTAAATATGTTTTGATTATTAAATAAATCTCATCTAACCTAACCTAACAGATTAACTAATTTCTACGTTAAAATGAAAATAGATTTGATTCTACTCGAATTTACAGTAAAATTCTTTTTTTTTTACTGGAACAGAGATGCTTACCTATTCTTTATTGTTACCAATTTTTCAAAAATTGTAGGTATGGCCTATGCGCTCCTGGGAAACCTTCCACCCATTATTGGGATTTACATGGCCTTCTTTCCTGTTATTATCTACGCGTTCATGGGAACCTCCAGACACGTCTCGATGGGTAAGTTTTTTTGCGTAGCTTGATGATAATTTTAGTGACGTGGTTCTAAAAACTAATACTGGAAGGGTGGTGTCGAAGGAGTTGGCTAATTGTAATTCACTGCATACGACAATCATGAGTTGTATGGAATATTTCCGATTTTGTAGGCACGTTTGCTGTGATTTGTCTCATGACGGGAAAAGTAGCTGCGGATCGGATGACTCAATATACAAACGCCAATTCAACGGCTATCGGGGGAAATCATACCGCATTCGACTTGGACACAATATTAAGCGATGAGTCGAGCCGAATTATGATTATTCAAATTGCAGCGGCCATAAGCTTCGTTGTGGGGGTTTGGCAGGTAATTCATGCATATTTGAACCTGACAACCTTCCAGAGCAATGGCCTCCGCCTCCAGAGAATATTCGAACATAACAGTGGAAAAATTAATTGGAGTAACTTCCATCCAGTCGTCAGTCGTCGTCGTCACCAGTTTAAACCAGTCTAAACTAGAAACTGAAAACGCAGAAAAACATCAAAGCTGGCTAGGCTAACCGTAGACGTGGAAGTTCTATAACAGCACATATGGATTTCCTTACAAAGTCATTGATTTTCACAGAATTTATTTGCAGTATCGGTTTCAGTTGAACTACACATGCAACACCTCAGTAATGTTTATTCATGTGATGTGGTAAATTCCACGCAGATGCTGATGCAAAGGTTAACAGGTTCTATTTGCTCTGCGTCTGTTGTTGATCGGAAATCCGAACCAATAATTGGATCTTCAGAGAGCACTCTGCAAATCTGTCGTAAATTCAAAACCTCAACAACAGCTTTTTATTATTCTATTTTCAACTTTTGAATTCCGTGTTTACAAAGTTTAACTTTATCGCCTCATCTGGAATATTACCGAAATATGGCTCGTCAGGTCTGGAAAGTCCGCCTCTTTGTATTTTAATCTCAGCGTATCTCCTCAGTGATATTTTTACCTTCATCTTTCTTATCAATCAAATTCTGTTCACGCCTTCATTTTTGAAACAAGCAGATGGATAGTCTTTGTTGGAACGGGGTTACAGTGTTTGGCACACTTTGATTGAAGTGAATGTAAAGAAATTATTGAGCAATAATGGAATCGTCGTTCTTTAATGGAGTTTGTTAATTAGTCGCTTTTGTTTATAATCTGGATGAATGGAACTGGAAGAAATGGATCGAATATTTACCCACGGAACAAAATATAAATGTGTTAAGGACCTATTCATATTTTAAATTTTGCGGCATCCCTGTAAATGCTCTGGCATGCATGGGGAATGGTAGAGCCGCTCGTTTGAGTCAATCGCTCGTTGCATGTAGCTTGTAGCATGGCCACCGCAGTTGAATGCTGAAATTCCAAGCGCGCAATTTAAATTGATCAATGTTGGAGATCTGTGTATTCAGTGTGGCGTCGTTGTTCAACGTATGAATAGCTGTATTTCGAATTTCGAACCGACAAATCGAAATTTTTGTTGAATTGTAACATTGATTTTTGGAATTTTAGATTATTATGGGTATTTTTCGCCTGGGTTCCTTGAGTCTCCTGTTGTCGACTGAATTGGTGAGCGGATTCACGACAGGAGCCGCAGTCCATGTCCTGACATCCCAAATGAAGAATCTGTTTGGTCTCCCAATTGCACGCAGAAGTGGGATATTTAAGATCATCTTAGTAAGATTTTTAAAGTTATGCTGAAATTTTAGATCAACCGAAATCAATGTGGTTAAATAATTCATATCTGGAACTCCGTTTTATCAGACTTATGTGGACGTGGTCAACTCCATCACCAGTTCCAATGTTACTGCAGTTATTCTCTCGGTCATCACAATTACCGTTCTAGTCGTGTACAACGAGCTTCTGAAGGTGACCTAAACATATATGCAACGCATGCATTGCACTAGAACTTTCAAAAAATGCTCGAGGAACTAATTTTGCGTTTTTCTTTTTTAGCCTTTGGTGAATAAGAAAATCCCGTTTCCTTTACCAGTGGAACTTCTCACAATTATTGTTGGCACTTTGGTATCTCTGAATTGGAACTTCAGCCAGACCTACAATATTACCATAGTCAACTCAATTCCTACTGGGTAGAAAAACACTTCTCCTTTTTTTAATGACGCCAATTCAATTTTAAAAAATATTCAATCAATTGTATTCTATTAGCTTGCCTGAGCCTCAAATCCCGCCCATGTACATGGTCCAAGATGTTATTGTGGATGGACTGATCATCAGTATAGTGGCGTATGCTATTTCAATATCCATGTGCAAAATATTTGCAACGAAACACAATTACCCGGTGGATGCCAACCAAGAGCTTATTGCGGAGGTAAGAAATTATATTTGGAATTTCATGCTGGAGCTCATCTAATTATTAATTTTAATTTTTCGTATTCCGTCACAGGGTGCGAGTAATCTCATAGGAAGCTTCTTCAGTTGTGCTCCAATTTCTGCGTCATTATCCCGAAGCGTGATTCAAGAGAGCGTTGGAGGACGAACTCAGTTGGCTTCATTATTTTCCTGTGGAATCCTCGTATTTGTTTTAATTTGGATTGGACCCTTCTTTGAGACATTGCCCAACGTAAGTCACGCGCTGAGTCCATTATGCAATTGGGTCTAGGCCAAACAAATTATGGAATCCTGTAATCTGATGTCTAATTTACTTCAATATTTCCAGTGCATGCTCTCTGCCATCATCGTGGTTGCACTGAAGGGAATGTTTCTTCAGTTCGGAGATTTGGGGAAAGCATGGGCTGTTTCAGGACTGAGTGCTACGATTTGGGTCCTCACATTCCTCACCACGGTTGTCATGGATATTGAGTATGGACTGGGCGTGGGAATAATCCTGTCAATTATGAATCTGATTTGGTGTTCCAATCATGGACACTTTAGCACTCTCGGAGCCTTTGCCGATTGTGAACTGTACACAGATGTGACAACAAACAACCAGGTGTGAATCAATTTTCGAAATACAGATATTTCAAAGCTAACTTAATTAACGCCTTCCAATAAGAGTATGCTTCTTCTTCTAGGCTAAAGAAATTCCAGGTGTGAAGATCATCAAATACACGGGAAGCTTGAACTTTGCTACAATTGAAAGTTTCGTTCAGCGAGTTGAAAAGCTTGTACCCGTTGATCAGAAACAAGTGGTTGGCAAGCGGGTGCGTGCGTGTTCTATTATTCAAATTGAATTCATCTTCCCAATCTTTCAGCTAATGTTCTTGGTATGTTTGTGCAGAGAGCCAGTACATTCAAGAACGGAATGCTAATTAGCTCAATTTCACATGACAAGATGACTGACAGGGTTAGGAATGGTAGTAGCTCACAAACCACACAACCTGGAATCATTTTGGAGGAATCGGTGAGACTTCGCCCAAATCAGAACGTGAGGAATGCAGACTGAATTATTTATAACCTTCTTGATCTACTCTTGATCCTCGTAGATTGACTGGGTAATTCTGGACATGTCTGGCGTGAGTTCGTTGGATCCAGGAGCAGTGACGCTCTTGAACCGACTTTATAGTCGATATTGCAAGGAGGACGTGCAAATTCTCTTCGCTGCCTGTCCCACACCAGTTCTGCATGTGATGAACACTTGTCAGTTTCTCAAAGACGTCGGCTTGTCCAATTTCTTCCCGTCCATTCACGACGCCGTGACACACTGCTCACTGCATCACCAGCAACTAGAGCCGAGCAACATTAATTGAAGCACTCTGCTTTGGACAATAATATTAAGGGAGCGTGAGCGCACATGGCAGCGGAGAAGTTTCGAGTATATTATTTGGACTTTGTATTTATGTGATGCCATGAAACTGTTGTTAGTACTTGCATGCTACGAATCCATGCCAAATTGGGATTTGTATCTACGCGATATAAATATTTATTTTAATGTCAGATTTTGTTATTTATTGAAAATTAGTCCAAGGTATTGAGAAGTTTGTTTTGACCTCAAGATGCGGTAGGTTTGCTCAAGCTTCCTGGTCAATTTCTGTCGAATATAAGTTGGTCACGTTAAAAGTATCGAAATTTACTCGTGCAGTAGGTAGTTTTGAACGACATGAGTGTTTAATCCGTCTTGATAGGTGCCAAGCCAAAGTACCAATAGTGTACTATAACGACAATATTCGCGGAATTCGGAATTGGGTTTCTAGTGTCTTTTGGAAGTGGAACCCTCGCTTGTAAGGGACAATTAATACTATGAAGTTTTACTCAAAAATATTTCGAGAGATTTCGTTTTTCCTAAATTCGATTATTTCGTCCTCCAATGACGTAGTAATTACCAGTTTCAAGACTGTTTGTACAATCCAATTAAAGGATCGCTTTGAAACCGATGCAGCTAAGTAGATGAATGCAAAGAGTTATGATCTTTGCGTTGGTATTAAGACTATAGTTACAAAAAGCTATGGTGATGGTGGAATTATTTGTGACAGCAAACCCTGTACCTATTTGTTAATCGCAACGCTTGTGTGATATGTGAAGAACATGTACCTGGCAGCTAAGGGGTATAGATTTGGATCGTATGAAATTTAGAATAACTAATTTTCATTTTGTACTTAGTGGAGCACTATGAAAGAGTCCAACCCTACTATCACCGTCCTGTACTACCTGAATTGTAATCAGCTAAACTAAGCTGAACAGGTGTAAAGGTATCAATTGTTGTAGATGTATTTATGTTTGTGAAAATTCCTCTTAGAAGTATTTATTTGAGAGACCGTAGAAGTAATCTCAAGGTGATACGCACATGAAAAGTCGTACCTATTATATTTGTAATTCGTACCTGTCATCCACATTGTGCTGGATTGAATATTCAAAATGTGATCACCAATTCTACACAATGAAAATAAAATGTTGTATTTCAACGGAAAAGTCGTCGATGCGATTTCATATGGCGATGGAAGCACGGAACCAGGGGTTAGAAATATTTATTAGAAATTAGTAGATTAGTTTATATGGAAATGATTAAAAATTAATGATTGATATGACGATGTCCATGACGTTGGTTCCGGTGTGTCCGGTGGTCAAGTGGTACTTTCCATTTTCCAACTTCTTGAAGAAATTGTAGGAATCGTTATTCTGCAGAAATTCAACCGCATTGAGTCCGGCTTCCACTGCACTGGGAATAGTATTGCATGTAGCCAAAGCACCAGCTGCATCACAGGGTCCATCAATTCCATCTGTCCCCGCGCTCAAAATGGTAATATTTTCAGAATGCTTGAGATTGTGCAGAGAAAGTGCGGCAGCCAGAACCAACTCCTGATTTCTTCCTCCAACGCCTTTCCCCGTCACTTTCACAGTCATCTCTCCGCCAAGCAGAAGTACCAATCCAGATCGTACAGCTCTTGCCTTCTTAATTTCCAAAATCAAGTTTTGAATGACGTTTTCATTGATTTCGAGCTGCCGAGCCACTTGCACCAAATCCTCCTCTGAATTTGAATGGATTTCATTGCTCAGAAAATCGGAGACAAGTGAGGAGAGATGAGCCAGTTGTTTACCCACAATTCGGGCTTCTCCTTCCAGAGTGGAGGACAAAATGACGGGCACACTGGTAGAACCTTCCAGAACCTTCGAAGCTATTTCACGGAGCGCAATTTCATTGCTTCCAATGATGATGTTACTCACGCGGTTGAACAAATCTGAAGGCATTTGAGTATAGGGTTCTTGCAAGACTTGAAGGACGGTCTGGGGTACAGAAGCTTGAGGAATGATCCGCTTCACGATCTCCAAGGCACTTTCTCCGCTGCCTTGACTGTACACTGTGGGTCCACTGGCGATGATGTCCAGTCGATCTCCAAGTACATCGGATAAAATCAGGGAGCAAATTCGTTTGGCAGGACAGAGTCCGACCAATTTACCGCCTTTCACCAGAGAAATCTGCTTGCGAACGGAATTCAGTTCAACAATATTCGCACCCGCACGAGAGAGCTCTTTGACCAACTCCAGCTTCTCACGGAGGGTGACAGGAGGACAGGGTAAAGGCAGTAGTGCAGAACCACCGCCCGTAACCAGCACCAAAACTAAGTCGTTTTCGGAACAAGACATGGCCAACTCCACGATCTTCGTCGTCGCATGCTGTGCTTCCAAGTCGGGAATGTTGTTCCTTGCTCCTCTGTACATTTCTAAATAGTGCAATGTTTAATGAATAACTTAACTTGTATGTAGAATAGTTGCAGAGGAATTTAAATATTTAGCTTACCAATTTTACTATGGTTTGAAGGTCGCGTTCCATGAGGCACACTGATGACACATCGCTTCACCTTGTCCTTCAGAATGAACAATATCTCTTCGGCCATGGGTAGAACTGCCTTGCCAAACCCTGAAAATATTTGGGAAATATGCGTTAATCGTTTGAATTGCTGAGAAATTCAATTATACATACAAATACAGTTTTTTGCATATTTAACTCACCAACAACATAAAGGTTTCCATATTCGTTCAGATTGAGATAAACCTCATTTTTGATAGAAATCACAGAACCCTTCAACGATACATGTTTCTGGATAAGCTTGTCCGGAATGACAGCATTGGTCCCGTGTCTAAACAACGTAATAGCATCTCCTATTGACCTAGCTTCTGCTGAAATGTCCGTCCGTCTGCTTGTCATAATACTTCGCTGATTTTGGTATAAACCTGAAAATTCAGTTTTTGCAAAACCAAAATTTAAAACAATAACGTGCACGCCAGCCGCAATGCAGAAATAGGCAGTAGGGTTATACTTATACACTAAACTAAATGTTGCGTTGCGAGGGTTGTTCCAGAAGAAATATTAGTGGTGTTGAGTTATGATAACATTCTAAAACATAACTTTTCATACTGTAATATTGAAGTGCAAAACCGAGTAGTAAAATTTTAGAGTGGAAGCGCTAAAGCCAAGGTCAAAGGACATGAAAAAAATATTGAATGTGTTCAACTTTCACCAAGAACCAGAACACTACTAGGACAAGAAAAGACCGCGCGATACTATAAAAAGTTGCAATCCAAGATCGAACAGAAGTTTCCTATCCGGAGTATTTGCTGTATAAATTTAACCTTGCGATGCCTGCGTCTGATTTTGACATGCACAATAGCTTATACATATCTGTATTTAAAGATAATGCGAAACGGATGCCGTGTTTTTAGTTTTTAATGTAGAACAAAAGAAACGCTAATAAAGCTCAATACAAATTCTTCTACTTCTACTAAATTATAAAAGCTTTTGGAACAACCCTTATTTCTTCTAACGAACTTTCTGACTAATTAAAATTAAGTTGACTTACTTGCGACGGACAGGAGCAGAGTCTTCTTCACTCTGGGTCCAAGTACTGCAAGTCGATTAATACTTTGAGTGATCATCATTAAGATGCGTGGTTAGTTAACTAATAAATTATACTATCTGCAATATGCAAAGTCCCAGCCCCCACCACACAGACTGTAGTCAATGGTCCTCATAATAACCTTCAGATCAAGATCAAAAATCACAACAGACAGGCACATGAACTGCCCACAGAATATGTGGAGCAAAAACTATAAGTATAATCTCAATTCAGTGCAAATACTTTTACAAATTACTAGAGATTTAACTCATTATATTATAAAATCATCAATTGTCTCGACCTCGACTTTATTTGATTATGTTATGATTGTCGAGCCGAAACTGGTTATTATAGTTATACAACAATAGATGGGGAGAGTGCACGGATTACAGCAAGTTAACCGAATTCATACAGTCAGTCGTCAGTCACACGTACAAGGTACAACGATAACATTATACGAGTTTATGACAAGATTTGGTCCACACACAGCATCAGCAGCGATGTAGTAAAGTAACAGTAACGCTAAACTACTGCTAACTTGCTAAGGTGACTTTAAGCAGGGATACAGATTCTCGACGCCGCAAAACATTAAATAAATCTTTTTCAATCAATCTGAAATCTGACATCTTTTGACGACGGGATAGGGTGAAAATTGGTCATAAATATTGTTTTAGATATTTATTTAGATAAACTCTGATCCGAATACTGAGGTTTGAGGTACTTTAGCACTTCGTCCGTCCTCGTATATGATTGAGACAATAGCCGGTAATATATTTCGTGCCAATTCAATGCAGATGAAATTCTTCCGTTTACTTCATCGATTCCCCTTAAAATACAATATAACCAAGCGTATGTCATGTCAGGCCGCCACGCTGCGCTGTATCGTTTTGACACAGTATTTACTAAGTCTGAGTTCTTCACTCGTCACTATAAAAGCTCAAAAAAATCAATCATTTCAAAATAATGGATTTCAATTACAATTAACGCTTTACGCTGATCATTAGGCAGCAATACTTTAGATCATGAGCTGCTGCATCAGCTTTCAGACATTTTAATCTGCAAGATCAAAATAATGTAAATAGAACTCATATATAAGAACGGCTGGACTAGCACGCTAGGTTTTCTAGGAAAGAGCGTCTGTTGTACCTGGATAGAAAGGATGGGCAATTTTAATGTAATTGGAAATTACAGCAATTAAATTATGTTTGCCGAACTAAACTAATTGGTAATTTAATTGTGATTTTACGTATTTTAACTAACGACAAGTTTAATTATAATTGTAAACTTTAGTCATTTGTGATTTTGCAGCTGTGTGTGTCAGTTTTGCGACAAAATTCAACACAATGTTCATTTTCAATGGTTCATTGTTTTTCATTGACATTGTACTTTACAATATTATTGGAGCTATTTTCACCTTTCACCTTCTGAAGAAGAAAACAGTACTTTACGGTATTAATTGTAATTGAGTCTATAATATATAATAGGCAGTTTATAATTCTGTAATTAGATGGAAAAAAGTAGCCAGTGATTTGTGTAATTTAATTGAAACTGAGTTTTTGGACAGCTATTTACACTTAATTTTAAATTACTTTTTCGTGTAATTTGCACGCCCTTGCTGGACAGGGAACTCAGCTCCAGTGCTGCCCCTGAGGTACTTTTCAACTGTTCAAAACATATACGGCGTGAATTTGATTTGATTTTTGATTTGTATTTATTCAGTTGTTTTGCTAGGAATACAGCGCATGCAAATTCACTGGTCTCCCCCTAGAGACAACGTACAGATATACTATATTCAATAGAGTGTATTAGACTATTTAAA
>JAQFYU010001717.1:0-13882 GCA_034694905.1 Ceratophysella granulata
TTCTGAGTATCTAATGCTAAAATCGGCTACTTGCACTACCCTATAAACGCGGCGGACAAACAAGTCAAAATACCCTGGCAACAGCGACAATTTTTAAAAATACAAAGCGTGCAAATTAGTAAAACGCCTACCTCATAGACGAATGGTCATAGCAACAGCAACCATTTAGGAAAAGTAAAAGTGAAAGCTCAAAGCCGTGTCAATTTCGAATTACATTTCTTAAATTATCATCAGCTTTTTGTTCTGTTCATTCTTTTCTGCCAACGCGATTTCAATTTTTTCAATTCTTTCTCCAAAAATTGAAAAATTACTATCGGTAACCAAAATCCTAGGGCCGTATATTGGCTATATTTTAAATAAAACTTAATTAGTTTATGCTGGCCGATTGACTCCAGAATGTCTCACAATGGATAAATTCTAGCGCTCACCCTGTAATATTCACGCCTTGGTCAAAACACAGCGTGATACAAGAACAAGAGCAGGATTTGGCACTCCAATTCGAGAACTTTGTATTGAAGAGCACCTCTACCCTTTGAATTAACGTTTTGTTTGATCAGTCTAATTAGCATTCCAGCAGCATTACATAATTGCATATTATGCAATTCTCTGTTTTCGTTACACAATTTCTCTGAACTTATATGACGATGTAATAAATGCAAAGGAAGCACATCAGGATTCACTGTCATTAATTGGATACCATGTATTATTTTCTTATACAAAATTATACCGGGTGATAATTAGTACCCATTCGAATAATTGCAGAGCAGGAGCGGATGGATTCCCATTGAGCTCTGCAACTGAATAAATAGAACTAATGGAGAGCTAAAACAAATACGGCAAAGTGCGAGTGCGAGAACTAAACTAATTTTCAATCGTGACAAGAGTATACGGTAACTTGACTCGGACTAATTACAAAATGTTCTTTCATCACAAAACTAACAAATTCGGAATTCAGGTAAACAGTAATTAGCAAAAACTGCGTTGCTAATGCTAAAATAAAGAAATCCTAACTAATTATAGGCATCTGTCCAGTCCACTATGGACGAAAGCTTAAATCTGCACACCAAGGCATTGCATCGTGCAAGAATGAATTGCGAATAAACAAAATAACCTAGTAATCGATTGGAGTTAATTCTATATCATTGTACGTTGCTTTTCCTGTTGACGTCAGGGACACTTCTTGTCGTGTGGTGGGTAACCATTAGGTGTTGTAATACTGATAAATTAGTTAATTACATTGATTGTCTCTATTTGAGAGATTGAAAAGGCGTAACGCGGGTATCAGCTTTCGTTTGATTCGATACGCCTTCTAAACCGTTTACAATATTCTAGATACGGTGGATACCCCTGCGAGATTTACATTCAAACTTCAATCGTTCCTGGAATATTTTTTAGTTTCTATTTTACCAAAATTTACATTTTTTAAAGATGCTATGTCAATGTATTTTGTTCAACCCAATCACGCATCACCCTACAGCAAACAAGCGTCTATAGAATACTATTGTTGCATTACACATTGCACCCCAAATTAACATCAAGTCAAGTACATACCAAATTCTAGCCTAAAATGGTCAATAAGATTTTCTACTTTGACAAGACATTAGCTAATTCATTATATAAATGCCATGGAGGGATCCCGAAATGAGTTTGGAAGGGATCGCAAATATCATAACGCGCAGCGTTCACAAGAGGCAAGATTCCATTGCGAATCTAAAGTTCCTAACAATTTAATACAATTCGTATAAGATTCCTGTCGACTTCACTAACAATCACAATCACAACTATTCCGGATATCCAGGTCTAGGAGTTTACTGAAGGTCTTGAGAGGATGAGGATGAATGATGCTGAAGTCGATGTTTTTCTCTATTTCCATTGCCATTTGAAGCCGGCTTCATTGAATTACCATTGGGTACAACTGTGACCAGTTGCGTGGATGAGGCCTGAACATATGGTGAGACTGCATTGGAAATTCGGACACATTCATCTAAGGTTTGGATGAAGGTGTCACACGTGGCGGATAACAAACTTGTGGATTCGTCCAGTTTCTGTAACCAACAAGAATTGTTTGTTGGAGTTCATGCCTTTAGAATGAATACAGTAGTATTTTGAGGGTGAAATGGACAAAAGTTGAAAACCTGATTCAGGCAATGACAAAGTGGGTAATACAATATGCAGAAAGATAGAAATGGGGACTTAAGGCGAACCATAGTCACAAGCGAACCCGAAATGTAGCTGGGGCAGGCGTCGGGTGTCGGGTAATATTACAAACAAAAATACGGAAGGGGAAGGATGGTGAATGCATATGTTATACTTTATACTTTGTTGTAGTATGTAGTTTTGTCACTTTTCACATTGACGCATATAATGTACAAGTACAACTAACCTTAATGTCAGGACCGGATTCATTTGTGGCAGCTTCCTTGATGGAATGTACCTGCTGCATTAGCAAATCACAATACAAACGAAGTTCCGACTTTTTGGATTTGATCGCATCTGGAGTCGCTGAATCTGAGAAAGAGGCCACAAAATATGTTGAATACCATTTTGAAAAAATATTAGACACAGTGAATGAGTTGCGAAGCCCGGCCAGTGAAAATTAAGTAGGGAATAAATTATACATGGTAGTACCTGACGTCTTTCGGACTCTGCTATCTGCTCCTTGAGATTTAGCTGTTCCTAAGGCCACGAGCCATTGCTGTCTTTCCAATGTGCTTGCTGCTTTTACGTAGATATGCTGCTCTCCTGGAATGACTATATGAAACCTCAGGCAATCAGTGGCGTGAGCTGTGAAAATATATACGTAACAGTGTAATGATCAACTGACGCTACCGCAAAAAGTAGGAACACCATGACCTTTGCTAAATTGTCAGTGCGGCCGGTGCAGGATATTTGTATTTAATATTGTGTAGTTAGTTTTACCACTGATGTCACAGGCAGTCAGTGAAACGGAGCCCTTACATCCCTGTCTTACTTCATCCTCCGATTTGTAGTAGGAGAGTATACCATCTGACAGAATGAACCATCTCGGTTGCCAGCCTACAACGAGAAGCGAAAGAAAGCTACATAGAGTCAGACGAGAGCAGCTGTAATTATAAATTGTAAATCGGAAGTGCAGGAAAGAAACTCACCCATCCAGTAATTCGTCCACTTCCACAAAATCCCTTTCATTCTGTACTCTGTATTGATATCTAACGCTGGAATAGTGAAGAATCGAATCTTGGCAGGCCAGTTAACTGGACTGGGAACTTGGCAAGTTAGTTAAGTAAGTTAAGTAATTCCACCCACTCCTGTTCAATTGGTTGTTATTAGTTTAGTTCATTTAGCGGTCACGACGGCGGCGGTAAAGTAAAGCATCCAGTTATGATTATGAGATACTTAGTTGATATTGTGATGTGATTTGACACGCATTCAAAAAGTGGCTGTACGCAGACTTCAACACCAAATCGAGGAATTCAAGCGATGACAACCATCTTCCATAGACACAGGAGGACCAGGATAGGACAGGGAATGTCATTTGAGTCCTTCCGATTCCGATATCAGATGTGCAGCAGCTGAACTTGTTACTGGTACATGGTGGTTTATCTTGATTTAGTTGGTGGTTCCTTCGATACGCAGTACTGCTTAGAATTGGAAACTTCTGCAATATTTTAAGTTAAACACAATGAACATGAAATAGACTTGCTTACTTGTAAGTACTTCTTACTACACTCACTCAATACTCAATTAAAAAAACGTTACTGTTTGTTTACTGCACGGTCAACGGTGGCGTGACTTATGACTGTTATTAAAGACTGGACAGAGACAGACAGCTGACTGACTGACTGCATGCTTCAATAACAATAATCCTACGCTTTTGAATCATATTATGTTGTATGTGTAGTACAATAATTTAAGATAATATTTATGGCACAGTTAACATAGCAGAAACATGTGCGCAGCAGCGCACGAGTGTCGGTATGATGACTCACCGTTCTTGTTAGATATTCTAGCGCACCTGTCCTGTAATCCCCAAGGACATGTACTTGAATGATGTAGGCGGGTGGGTACGGGTACGAGTTCCTATGCTGACACATACACAGGTCACATGTGCAGGCGACTAAATGTATTTGATTTACGAAACCGATGTCAATAATTTGCGTCCATCAATCGATCACTGGAATTACAATCTGTTGTAAAGAGAAAATTGACAGATGTACAAGTAAACAAATGTGTTTTTAAAAACACTGACGGAAAATAGAAGGAAAGAACACGTGGACAGAGAGACGATATAAAAATGCAATATCTCAAGATTTTAGATGCCATATCCCTGTTACCCCCAACACAGGCACAAGAGTACTAAGCTACCTGGGCTGCAAATATGGTAAGCTAGTAGGGGATCTTCGCGCTCTAATTCAAATGCAGGATTCTGTTCAAGCGAGCCGAAGATGAGAGAGAGAGAGAGAGAGAGAGAGAGAGAGAGAGAGAGAGAGAAGAGAGGGATTCCCTTTTTGATTTGTTTGGCTTTTAGCTTGCTGCTTGCTCGGCATTTGACTTTGACTCGAATTGAACTTTCACCGGAGAAAGCAACAGATTCACATACAACATACATACTGCTGCATCTGCACTGCACAGCTGTTGAGCTTTGCAAATGCTTTCAATTGTTAATTGGATTCGAAATTACCAAAATCTTCTTGTGAAACTCGTACTGATTATCTGAGATTCGTGCTTTGTGCTGGCCAATCCACTACTGGATTGAATAACAGGTAGGTAATAAATTAAACTACAAACAACATAAAAATGCAATGTCATTAAGTTGTAAGCGCAAAGTACAAACAAAAATGTGCCTAAAATACATTCAAACAACATGGACTGCATAACGCATTATGAATTATGGCGTAGCGCGTGGCATGATGTAACTTGAACTTGTTATGACATGACTACAGACATTGAGTATACAATCAATTAATTGTACATACAATACTGTACTGTATATTACTATCTATATGTGTACGTAATACGTACTACATACTATGTACTGTCTACAATGCAAATTACTAGAAGTAAGTATTTAGATGTTTGAGTTACGCTGTTTTTTCTAGCTTCTAACCTAATAAACTAAACGATTCGACATTTACATGTTGTATGTAGCATAAAATGTGACTTGACTCCATTCATCATTTGTCACTAATTGCTGTTTATTTGCTAGTTTTAGATTGGAGCAGAAGGTCAAGGTCAAGGTACAGTATTGGAACCGCAGACCGCAGCTGGAAACGATCGTTGTAACATTTAATTTTGAAGAGGACGCCATTCACCAGTTACCAGTTGCCTACTTACCAGTGCAAAGATGAGTGATAAAGGAGATACGCTATCCTTGTTCAAGGGACTTGGAATGAGTGAAGCCAAGGCAGCTGAAACGATAAAGAATGCATCATTAACTAATAATTTGAAGAAGTGCATGAATTCGGTAAGTTGGAAAGCATACATAGAAAAACTGCCATCGGCGAAAAATCTTCTCATAATCAAGCACATCACCTTCTCCTTGCGCAAACCGAGAAAATTTTGTTTCGTTTTGGGTCAAGTACACTTTTTCGGCCTTACGTGTATTTGCGCGAAGTGCAAGAAATTTTTGTAGTTATTGGTAGGATTTTATGATAGTTTTGAAAGTTTTAGCTCGAATTTTGGGTTCAAACATTACAGCTTATTACATTAAAGGCTATTTAACCTCGTTTTCTTCGTTTAACATCCTAATTTTCCTCCTTCCTGCCTTGTTTCTCTCTTTCTCTCTCCCATATTTCCCTTTCCTTTCCTTGCCTTTCCTCTCTTTTCTTTCTTTTCTCCCTTTCCTTTTCCTTTTTTCCTTTCCTTCCCTTCTTCTCCTTCCTTCCTTTATTCTCCTTCCCTTCTCTTTGGTTCCCTTTCCTTCTCGTAATCTAATTACAATATTATGTCAGATTTTCCATTTTCCATGCATGTTGGAAAGTAGATAACAGAGCGCCATGGTTTATGGTATGTAATTATAGATTTTTGCTGCTTTGCGATATGTATAACGGATGGCCCAGCGTAATTCGGCCACGGCCGGCCAATTTTGGCCCTGCCCATTATGCAAAATGCCGGAAAGCAGGACTCCTTGAAGCAATCACCCCTTAAATGTTGGATTTGTTTTAACTGAAATCGCACAGTATTTTATTTGTTCTTTGAATTGTACTTCTTTTCTGTTTTAGAATCAGAAAGTGACCGGCAAGTTGGTACCTGAGGATGTGAAGATTTCAAAGCTCATAATATTCCTGGGTTCCAAACTAAAACCGTCCACGGAAAAATTCATTCCTTTTCTAATGAACCACATTATCCAGGGGAATATTGATTCGGAAGTTCGTCTAGTTGGTAGGTGGTAGGCCATTATTCGCTTATTTAGAATAGCTGCTGAGAAATTTTTGGTTGTGTTCTAAGGTCCGTGCATCTCATTTTCTAAATATGTTCTACTTTGTAAAGCCTTTTTGTACATTTTCAGCGGCCCTCAAGTACTTACTTGAGCATATAACTGACGCCACAGTTAATGAAAAGGAATTTGAAGCAGCTTGTGGGATTGGGATCAAAGTTACCATTGAGGACATCGAATTTTCTGTGAAACAGTCCGTTACATTTTTTAATGACGAACTTTTGGCTCAAAGGTGACCGAACTTACTAATCGAGAATTCGATACTTTTCTAGGATATAATTTTACTTCAATGATTGTACTACTTGATATCACAGGTATCGCTTTAATACTGGTCGAATTATGGAACATGTTCGAGGTCAGCCCAAGATGATCTGGGCGGATGGCGGTGCAATCAAAGCGGAAGTTGATCTTCAGCAAAAGGTTTTACTAGGTCCAAAAACCCTTGAGGACTTAAAACCTCCAGCTCCGACCAAAGGCGCCAACAAGGGGAAAGACAATGCTGCTAAAGTACAGAATGCTTCAGTTGACAAGGGAAGCAAAAACAATAAGGCTGCCGCTGGTGGAGATTCAGCTGCTGTGACCAATGGTATGTCTCCATTCATCCTATAGTCATGCCGATTCGCATTCTATTGTTCAATTCAGCAATTTATCGTTAACTTCAACCAGGTACTGCTGAAGAGCCCGTCGATTCTTTTGAGAAGATTGCCAATTTATTGAAAAACTTACCATTGCATAAACCCGGAGAAAACTATACAATGGACGGATATCCCACTTCAAAGCTTGCCCAGAAGCTGCTTGAAAATCATGCAAACCGAACCAAGAAGCAGGTACGATTAGACGAAGCTCATATCTCAGCTGTTATATTGAGTTCCAGTCGAGTAAAACTTGTGTTCATCTAAATTCATTCGTATGTGCTTATTGTCATACAGGTTCGAACGAGATTTCCACCAGAACCAAACGGAATTCTTCATATTGGCCATGCCAAGGCAATCAACATTAATTTCGGTTATGCCAAAGTTAATAATGGCATCTGTTTTCTTCGATATGATGACACAAATCCGGAGAAAGAGGAAGAGCGGTTTTTCAAGAGTATTTTGGAAATGGTCGAATGGCTAGGTAGGTTCTTCTGTGTGATTTGAATTTTGTCTGGAAACCTTAAAATCTGTGCTAAGATACTCATTGAGTCGTGATTCTTTTGTAATACAGGCTACACACCATACAAAGTCACGCACGCCTCGGACTACTTTGATAATTTATATGAATGGGCTCTGGTGCTTATCAAGAAAGGTTTAGCTTACGTTTGCCATCAGAAGGCTGATGAACTCAAAGGTTTCAATCCTCCTCCCTCTCCATGGCGTGATCGTTCTGTTGAAGATAATTACCAACTATTTCAAGTAGGTTGATTTCACTTCACAATTAGCTGCGTTAGCTATATATTCTTTTTCCTTAAATCTTCTTTATCAAACTGTATTCCAATATAATTATGGTAGGATATGAAGAATGGCAAGTTTGATGAAGGTGCAGCTACTCTGCGCATGAAAATTACGCTTGAAGAAGGGAAGCAAGACCCTGTGGCCTACAGGTAATTAATTGCACACAATGCAAAAGTTCAGTAAATTAAATTAAGCACATTAATGAATAGATTATTTATTTTATTTTTTATTTACTGCACAATGTAGGGTAAGATACGTTCCTCATCCCAAGAGCGGAAACAAATGGTGTATTTATCCAACCTACGATTTTACACATTGTCTCTGCGATTCCGTGGAAGATATTTCTCATTCATTATGCACAAAAGAATTTCAAAATCGACGGTCATCCTACTACTGGTTGTGTGAATCAGTTGAAACATATATTCCTGTCCAATGGGAGTATGGTAGACTTAATGTGAGCTACACGGTTGTTTCGAAGAGGAAGATCGCGAAACTGATCGAAGATAAAATCGTTAATGGTTAGTTATCAAACAATGAATAGCGTTTCTTGAATTAGTTCGCGACAGCGACATCAACCTTGGAATGCATGTGTAAAATAGATTGGGATGATCCTCGCCTATTTACACTTCCTGCCTTACGCCGACGTGGATTTCCAGCTGACGCTGTGAATGAGTTTTGCATTCGAATGGGTGTTACTGGAGCACAGATCACAGTGGATCCTGCAATGATTGAAGCCATTGTACGAGATGCACTGAACAACAAAGCACCAAGAACGATGGTTGTCATCGATCCAATTCGTGTCGAGCTGGAGAATATTCCAGTAAATGATGCAAAGGTTCTTTCGGTAACAGATTTTCCTGCTGTTCCAGCATCCGAATCGCACAACATTGCCTTCGACAATGTGATCTATATTGAACGGGATGACTTCAAAGAGGTTAGCTATTTCGTGATTGCAAAAATATTAAACTCTACCGAGTGAGGATCATGCTAGTAATGTCTGTTTTCATAGAAATCCGACAAGGGCTATAAACGCTTTTCCTTGGACCAAGTCGTTGGGCTTCGTCATGCTGGAGTTGTTCTCAAATGTACGAAGGTCATACGAGACAGCGCCGGTTCAATTGTCGAACTCAAAGCAACCTGTGAGAAAGTTTCTGACGCCGTGAAACCGAAAGGTTTTATTCATTGGGTGTCAAATCCGATCGCAGTTGAAGTTCGTGAGTACGATAGATTGTAAGTATCAAGTTATATTTACCAACTAAACTTGGATTTTGAAGGTTCACTCTTAAATAATCCAATTTATAAATCTTAGATTCAATCACAAAAATCCGGAAGACAAAGCTGAAGTACCCGATGGATTTCTATCGGATTGCAACAAGAACAGTTTGAAAATTCACAAAGCTTTAGCAGATGCTCATCTCAACACAGCGAAACCATTCACTCAATATCAGTTTGAAAGAATTGGTTATTTTTCTGTTGATCCAGATACAACATCGTCTAAGGTAAACACTTGGGTAGAATGAGATTGCCTTCCATCCTTTCCATTTGTGCATGCTAGTTAATTTTGGGTACCGAATTGTGAATATATTATTTAACAAGTGTTATTTGTATTATCTTCCAGATTGTATTCAACAAAACTGTATCATTGAAGGAAGATACTGGGAAGAACTAATGCTATATTTTCAATAGATTTGATGTGCCTTGAATAATGCAATTTTTACCATTTTGTCAATTCAAAATAAGTCAAAATAAATCTGATCAGAAGTAAAAGAATGCTTCAGAGGCATTTTCAGGCAAACACTGACAGGAGAGGCAAGGTTCATTGTTTATGCTATGGCCAGACAAACCCTTTGAGTTTGAGATAGACTATGACTATGTGTATATTCAAGGTATGTCGCTGCTTGTTTTTTATTATTCTTTTGTTGTTCCTTTCACAATGAAATGCATGCAATGTACTCTGTGTGTAGTACAAGTGAGTCAGACTCAACGCTCAACATATACCAAAGTGTACACCCTACTAGTCTGTTCAAGGTGGGGTTTTACCTGCACAGGTGTAAAACTTCGTTTATGTGCATTTGAAGCAGATATTTCAAATTCTAAATTCTTTGACAGATTTTAGTAAAAAAAAATTAATCAGAAACCAGGTTTTCCATGGAGATCTTCTAAAAATGGGCCTAAGTACTACTTCCATCGCAATAGCTATTTTAATTGGAATTATTCAATATTCAGGTAATAAGCATTACTTTGGTTCTGTCAAGTACTCACCTGGTATACTTAAAAAATAGTGTATTTGTATATGCTTAAATATTACTAAATATTAGTGGATGATTGTGTTTAAATCGTATCCATATTTACAGGTCCAGTGACCGGCTTAGAATGTTATGTGTGCACAAGGCAAGAGGGCAATATAGAAAAATGTCTTTCAACTGTGAAAACCTGCAACGTTGACGAAGATACGTGCCAAACAGAGCTTCGATGGGGAAGTAAGTCTACTGTATATAATTTATTATGGAAATAGTACAAGGTCCTTAAACAATCAGTTGATAACTCTATGTATTGTATTCTATGGTGTCAGACCTCAGAACTATAAATTCCCATAAAAATTACCAATTTTAAAGCTCCATCCCGAAAATATCGGAGATTCTTGACCCGAAAAATTTAGTTTCCATGTAATACAATGTACGCTGGTTCATATTATTTCAGGTACTCCATATTGGAACAGTGTTGCTGAGAAACAGCACTATGTAACTAAACGTTGTGCTCAAAGAGCTACTTGCGAAGAGCGACGAAAGAATTTTACTGCCTATTGTCATCGAATCTGGTACGAGGATTGGAAATGTGCGGAGTGCTGTCAGGGAGATCGGTGTAATTACTTTATCATGGTAAGCTAATGAATTAGTCTAGCTGCATGTAAAAATTCTTAAGTTACAATAATTAAGTACCTTAAATTCATTCTAATTCTAATTTCATCGGAATTGCTAGTTTATAAATTGATTAATTTAAACCATTTCAGATGGGAGCTGGGAATTTGAAAGTCAATTTACTTTTACCTCTCGCTTCCATTATTCTCAGCGGTATCGCGGCTCATTATTTATTTAAATAGCTAAAGAGAATCTGGAAAACTGGAAATCCATGACAACATGCCCTACGTGACACGTCAAATCCTTCTTCCCTCTCATCTCATCGATAAACGCTTTGAATGTTTTTAATTCCGTCCATGACCCAGTAACATGTGAGAAGCAGTAGCGATGGGCTAGCTGTTTTTTTGACAATTTTGTACAAATGCCAATAAATGGATAAAATATTTCTATTTCCACCTTGTTCTTTATATTTAAAAAACTCTTTTTATTAATAGTAAGTGCCTTATGGCTTGCGCCCTTGACGGCTCGACAGTATTTTGTAATATATTGTAAGAAGACAAAAGACAGCATTATCTATCTTGTACTTTATATTGTCGATCTGGAGTTTGATAGGTTTCAATATACAGAGCTTACAGATCTGAATAAAGTGAAGACAATCGGTGGATTTTAAATAACAAACATCTGCACTTTCAAGATTCCGTATGCATCATTTGCGTGTAAGATAAAAGCTATGGTTCTGCATTTTATATGTACTTCTCCAGTTATAACAATTACGGTTCAACTTTCAGTTTCAGTACACAGTCCCGTAAAGTACACGTTATGATATGACAGGAGGACTGCTCGACTATTTGTTCGCTTGCGATATATAAAAATATGTATTAACTTATTACCATAAAAAACGGTTGCGTGCTTTTGAATTCGATATGCGCAAAGAAGCGAACTTGAACCCACGCATATTTTAGAAAACGGATTTTAACCAGCTCAAATTGCAGCCTCTAAATCCAATGCATAACCAATTCAATTGGGTGTTCTGTCAGTATTTTCGTCTTCTGCAGGATTTCCACAGCCGCTTCGCTTACTATCACGCGAAGCTCCAGGTTTTCTTGTAACCAGAGTTCTTTTGCGTTTTGTGGGACCAAGTGCAGTGAACAAAAAGGAATCCCATTCTGTTTTGTCTTTGATAGAATCAACTTTTTTCATGAGTTTCACTAGCACATCGAGATTCGTACCAAAACGTTGATTGAGCTCGGTCAATTTCGTAACAAATGCTGTTAGGTTAACATTGGTGGGTGGAAGATTAATATTGGTGGGTGGACGATCAATATTGGTGGGTGGACGATCAATATTGGCGGGTGGTAGATCCATATTGGTGGATGGACGATCAATATTGATGGATGGTTGATGAATTGACGAAGGGAGGGTGGGTGGTGACGGTGAGGTGGGCCTACTCGTGCTCACGCTGCTGACGTCTTCCATTCTATTTGTTGACCAGGATTCAAGATTTTTCTGTCTCCAAACGTCATACCAATATCGCACGGTCCTCAGTTTAGGGTTCACAGTTGCATTTGCTAGAATTGATTCTATATTGTCTTGTGTATTGCTCAGCTTGAGGTAGTCGGTATGTGTTTTACAAGCTTTAGGAACACTCATTCCATTGGAAAAGTAGTCTTCAAACTTATCTCGCGTACTGGACGTCGGTCGAAGGAAGGAGAGTGCCACAACCGAATTCGTTGCATGCGTATGGTGATAGTTAATTTTAACTATTCCCCAGAGTCCATTCTGAAACAAAAAATTATGTAATTTATTTATATTAGACATACACTGCGCTTGCACGTAACCAATCATTAATCAAATAAATTACCTTCCCGTACTTGTCTCGATACTCATTGATTTGTTTTTTGATCCTCACAGTGATGGCAGCTTTGCAGTTACAGTTTTTCCTGGGATTTTTCTTTTTGTAACCACTGCGATTACAGACATAATCCCTGCTGAACTTATATCTCTTGCAACGAGCATTACTTGATCGAGAAATCCAGGCTGTGTTCGACTTTGACTTGAACTCCTGAAACCAACTGTTCCATTCCGATTCACATGTTATTGGACACCTGATTACTACCTTCGAATCAGCATTTGCAATGATTAGAGAGCCCGTGGGTAGGTTGAATGAAAATGGACTTGCCACGGGCACGGTTGGAATAAGCTCAGTTGAACCTAATTGGAATTCAAAGTACTTACATCAATGAACAAATAAAGACTGAGATTGTAGAATATTTTCCATATCAATGTCAAAGGAAGTACATACTTGATGGTAATTGAGCGAAAGAGCTTCCGTTGATTGATCCCAACCCCAGGATACTGTATTGCGGTTCATACTGAATTCCAGGTTCGACTTTGACAACAGGGTTCAAGATGGTTATTGGCACCTAAGTACAAAGTAAATATATATCACGCCACCGTGTAAGTTATGAGAGTTGAAAGGTTATATGTTATATAGGAGTGGTTCAGTATTATATTGCGGTCCGAAAATTACGAATTTTAATTGTTGACCACTTATGACTTACCTTTTCAAATTGTGGTTTAGGACGGATGGGTATGGGTGAACGCTTGGCTTTGGCTTGTCTCTTCATCATCTTCATTTCAGAATGTTCTAAACTAGTTGCGGACACCTTCTTGACTTTGACTTGGTTACAGGAGGGCCTCAGGCTACGCACGCAGTTGGGTTTTCGATATGACACAGACAAGAAGGTCAGTGAGAATGAGAAGCGGAAGAGCTATACTCTCGGCACTTTTAGTGCTATGTACTTAGTACGATTGACGATGTTTGACAGCCGGTAATTGAAATTCAAACACAAATTCGCTTGACATTCCGAACACCAAACATTCCAGAATTTGGAATTATTATGATGTTACAACACTACTCTTGAGATTGAGCTGCGGATATTTCTATGATTTGGTTTCCCTCTCAGTCACCTGAATGGCTCTTCTTGAGCCGATATGCCCCCCCATACATGTACGATTTGGCAAGATTTCATGTAAATTGTAAAAAATGTAAAATATTACCTATAAAACACGAGTGGTTCAATGCTACTGTGTAAATATATAATAAACAGTATAAAACTGGTAAAAGAGACCTGGCTAAATAAATGCCAAGTATTGAGGAGTTGCTAAGCAGTAAG
>JAQFYU010001718.1:0-13875 GCA_034694905.1 Ceratophysella granulata
CAAAAACCCCACATTTTCCCCAAAAACCCCAAACCCCATGGGGTTTTTGTCGCTGGGGTGGGGAATTAACAACACTGGTTTGAAGATGTCGATTTGTCAGAACTTCATTGATTTTGAAATAATTGCGCAAAATATTTCTTTATTGAGAATTGGAGAATTTAATATCATGACTTTCGGTACTTTAGGCGAGTTTGAGGTCTTAAAGTTCGATTTGACGACGTTTCTCGATTTTTTAGTATTGATTTTTAACAAAATGCTCAAAATAATTTACCCGCCTACTAATCCCAATTCATTAAACTAGGTGGTAAACCTGCGATTCCTTTATCTTGACCCTGGACATCAAAACGAGTTATTAGAACTTTCGATTTTACCTCCAATAAATTGAGAAACATGAAGAATTTTGAAATGGACTTGAAATGATGTCGCATATTTTGCAGGGCATTGAATGTGGATAGAATTTACACAGCTAAACCTTGCTACTGACGTGTGCAGGTGCAGATGGATAATGTAATGTACTATACGAATTCTGAATTCCTTGAGTTAAGATTTTCAGAAATTATGTGAATACTTTTGCACAGAATATTTTAGCTAGGCTGAATTTGCTAAGTAGTAAATAAACTACCAAGAGTGAAAGCTAAACGATCTACATACATAGAATGGGAGAATATCTTACTCGTATGCTGAATCTAGCTCCGCTGCCCGTTGCATGATACGGAAAAAAGTTGTGTTGGGAGCCACTTGAATGGTGAGATTGTGTTTTTCCGCAGTCGGAGGTTCAGGTCCGATCCACAAAAAGTATTTTACGGTCACTAGAGCTGGGTCAAGTGGTGATGTGACCAGATGTCCTGACGTCGTCACTTCCTTCTCAACGTCCACACTTCCGGTTCGGTCATCCAATCCTCCTGTGCTCTAATGTTTTAAAATAGCATGTATGGAAGATGCTATTCGGTGAAACCATCGTACTCGAATTATTATCGTTCCAGGGCAGTAAAATGCACAGGTACCTATCTTAGTTTAATGTTGCTTTAGATAGCCTTGAGAATAATTAGAAAGGCGATAAAAGCACAAATATGGCGTTAGTTCTAATGCTCTTTGCCCTAAAACTTGAGGTGCCTTAAACCACCCACTAATCCCGTTAAAATATTAACAGGCGCTAAATTGCCAGGTTCTTTCCACGGAGGATTTACTTTTGTAATGTTTAGCAAAAAATTCCTAGCGGAAAAACAGTATATTTAGCGCCACTTTTTGCACTTTTACGAACAAGATTATATGATAGCGTTTTAAATATGGAAAAAGAGTGGCTTTCCGTCTAATCCGTCTAATATGTTTGCGTAAATCTTACAATAGAACAACCTACACTTGGACTATTATGGTGTGCAATTGAGTAGGATTTGAGAATACGGGAGACAGGAGTTTCTTACCATGTGAGTGACATCTTGAATCTGGGCCAAGGATGGTTCCGACGGGCTGGAACCCTTGACGGTGGTCTCCGTATTCCTGGCTTGATTCTCCTGAGTTGGCGTCTGACCCGTTGTGGTCGTGTTGTTCTCCCTCAGCATCACCTCCGTCACATTTAGAATGGGGTCAAAGGGATGGTAGGTGTAGCTGGTGCAGCGGTGTAGCTTGAGCTTCAGAATCCCAGCTCCGTCGATGAGCGTGGACACTGCGAGCAGAGCTTCCGTCGTCACGTAAAGGTCATTGCTGAAGGAACCATTGGGTTCCTGGAGTGACGCCAGAGCCAGAATTCCGGCCGTTACATTCCAAAACAAGTCCGAGTCCTCGTCCAAGCCTAAGCCCTATCCACACAAACCATATGTCCAAATATATTGTTGAGGGAGAGCAGACTCCAGAAATGCACTAATGGTGGTTCCACAAAAATTCGCTCCCTAAATATCACCCCCAAAATTTTCTTTCCCTAATTCACTCATTGACAAATTTGCAGCGAAAAATTCTCTCCCAAAGATTTACCCAAAAAATTCGCTCCAAAAAATTGCTCTAGAACATTCGCCCCAAAAAATGCACTCCCGTAAAATCGCTTCAGCAAAATTCATTCCCGAAATATCGTTTCAGCTAATTCGCCTTTCAAAATTCGTACCCAAAACAACCGCTCGCGCTCCTGAAAAATTATTGCCAGAAAACCGTCCCAAAACTGCGCTCCCGAAAATTTGCCCCCAAGAAATTGCCCCAGAATCTCAAATATCGGTCCAAAAATTCGTTCCCATTAATTCTCGCTCAAAAAATTGCCACAAAAAGTTGTCCCAAATACTTTCTCAAGCAAAATTCGTTCTCGGAAAGAATTCGCCCTCAAAATTATCACCCAAACATTCACCCCTGAAAATTTGCTCCCTAAAAATCGCTCCAAAACTTTGCTCCCGAAAATTCTTTCCCAAAAATTAGCTCGGGAAAAATCCCCCCAGAAACTTTGCCACCAAGAAATCACCCCAAAATCCCAAAATTGCTTTAAAAAACTTCGCCCTCTCAATTCCCGCCCAACAATTGTCCCCCCACTTCTTAGGACGAATTTTTCGGGAGGGAATTCTCGGTCCGACGCAGTAGCTAGTACATAGCTATTGATTAGCAAGTGAGATATTTGGAATTCTCGACCCATGGTTTCGTCAATGGCTTTAGAAGAAGGTTCCTTGAGCCAACGGAGGAGTATGAGCCGCCACAAGTGCACAAAAGATGTACTAGAGCGAGTCCAAGAAAAAAAAACTTTATTTGTGTGACAAACCTGAATTGCCAAAGCCGTCGTGTGCGTATTCCCAAAGGATCCATCCAGCTTTTGCAGTCCGCCCAAAGCCTCCAGTCCTTCACGAATATGTCGGTTTAGTGTCTCACTCCGACGAGCTCCTTGAACGCACTTCAGGGCCATTAATGCTATTGCTTTCGTGTCTGGAGTGAAAGACAAGGGGAAAGGAGAAAATAGAAACAGAACTGAATACTGTTTTTAAAATAAAAGCAATGAGCTGTAAATCTATTATTTTCCCACTTGACACTTTGACACATTCCGCCGTTTCTCTTTTTTTTATTAAAGGCGGATTGGGTTTTGCGGAACGGATTTAGGCTCTTGAGTCACCAGCTGTGACCTCCAGGTTTCCTAGTACCTTTCTCTTTGTACAGCCAACTTACCAATTGAGTGAATCCGCAAGTCGTCCCGTGAGGTCTGGACGAGGTGGCGGATCTGATGTTTGTGGAGACGAGCTCCGCCAAGGCAGGTCACCAGGGAGGAGTAGCTGAACCCAAATGTCTCTGGGTAGCCCGGATACTCGTAGTCCGCATGATGCTTCTCTAATGAGCCTGCAGGCCAGATTTCCACAGCGTCAATTTTTGGCATGGATTGTGTAATTTTATGACGTCAGTTGGGTGACTCGAGTGTTGAAATGCTTTGGCGTTACATACTTTGTTGGTCAAATTTTTTGATTCTGTGTCAAATTTTTGCATATTATTTCACGTAGGGCGTATTTGTGAGTGAGGTCATCTGCCTGATACTGTGTTCAGCATAGATTGACCATATGAGGAAAAAAAAGAACGGTGAATTTCTGTAGCCGCAGATCGACAATTTGGAAGCTGCAATTTGTAGAGTGAAAGTTGGACAGAAATGAATTTAGCAATAAATCTAAACCTCGGCCAGAGTTATCGGTATTAGGCTATTGTTTTAGATTATGCAAAGGATTTGGCGATTTGGTGCCAAATTCTCTTGCCTGCCCAACTGCCGCATACCCAATGAAATGTATTTAAATTGAGGTCCCAACGTACGCTGAGCTCGAATATGACATTAGGCTTGTTGCATGGCCTAATATAAGAATTTTAATTTGAAATTAAATAATTATTACTTAGTTAGTACGTAATTTTTAGAAGCATAAAAATTTCTAATGTATGCAAGTATCCCATGCAAACACAAGTCATATTTCCCTGTGATACTGTAACATACTGTTGCTTGCCTTCAGAACAGCCTCCGAGCTCAAAAATATTTGCAATTAATTTTGCTAAAAACTAACCTGGGCTACTCGTTGACTTGTATTAAAGTATAATTTCGGGCAGTTAATTTTTAGGGCTGCCTTTATTCGCTTATTTATTCGTTTCCTTACAGAAAAAAAAAGCGACAAGATTTATTTTGGCAAGGCTTGACCAATTGAAATACACCATTTGACCCAAATTTTACTTTCTTCTCTTCCAGCAGGTAAACTACCGTTTCAATGCTCATCATTTTACCTAACTGTTTCGAAAAATCAGTACTAAAATATAGGCGAAAAATAATTTGTAAACCATATTAATTGAGTTGGTACGAGGAGGTAAAGCTTTGCGGAGGCAAGATAAGAATAATAGAGATAAAAAAGACGAAAAGTAGATCACACATAGTGAAGCACGTGATCTACTAAGAAATCGACCGAATTAGTGCTATGCTATTGGCATTTGCAGAAAAATTCGCAATACCATATGTGTCATGCATATTGGAGCTCAAGTAAGAGCAGCCGTATTCAGTGGAAAGTTGAGCTCTGCATGGCAAGAAAAAGTGTATACTCCAGATGGCACGTGGCCTGAAGGCCTCAAATGCATTAGTGAACCTCCAAAGTTTTAGAAATTGTGAAGGCCAAACCCAATGCAACACTCTGCCACCCGCCCAACTTGGATGTGAGGGAAAGATTGTTAGGCTAAAGTGCTTTCTCCCATTACCAATTAGGTTGTGTCCATAGAAGTCATGAGGGTCTTTGCAAATAGCATTAAGGGCCAGAGCGTAGTGTGCGGTCCGAACAGGCGTAATTGGATCAATACCATGGCTGAAACAGGAAGGAGTGAATTGTGAGGAAGCATCATAAACAGAAGTAGCTCAATCATACG
Source organism: Ceratophysella granulata (assembly GCA_034694905.1). NCBI lineage: Eukaryota > Metazoa > Arthropoda > Collembola > Poduromorpha > Hypogastruridae > Ceratophysella > Ceratophysella granulata. The sequence continues at coordinate 4,840 of JAQFYU010001718.1, forward strand.
TGTAGCACTCGTCCTCGCTTATAGTCACCCAACCCAAAGCATGTCTTTGGACAGACAAAAGACTCCACACGAGGCCCTCTTCTTCAGACGACGGTCCCAAAAAAGTAGTCAAACCCATTTATGTACCACTTAAAACTTTTACTAGCTCCGTTATTGTCTACGTTCCCAAATAAACTTGTATTAGATTAGTGACTGTTGTACACGGAGCTTCCATGCCCCCCTTTCTTCTCTTTCACTTCGCCTTTCCCTTTGTGTTTATGGAATTCGGCTCGTGTGTGGAATTTCATAGTAAACTTTATCAATGGGCTCAGTGTGTACATATTGACATACATCTGAGGAAATCAAATGTTTATCCCTACAGAGCGACTCACAAAAAAATACCCTGTGTCATCATAAATCCCTCTTCAAAAGGAAAAACCCAGCTCTACTTTCACCCAGTCAAGTGCAGGAGAGAAAAACGTTACAACCGAGTCCTTTTATATTATATGAGGGTTGTTTCATTCATTTTGAGCCAATTTTGATAGGCTGTAGAACGTATAGATACGAATGAATTGGGCTTAAATTTTAGTAAAATATTTAGTTTTTTTTTTTTTTTTTTACAATTTTCGAACGTTTCGTACATCCATTTCTCTTTTTTATTAGAGTGACGCATTCTCGTGATGACAATACAATTCTTCGTAAATTCTCAAAACTCTTGAATTGAAGTATAGTCATTTTCATTTTACAAATTCTTAAATTGATAAAGTAAAGCAAATTGCATTTTGGATTTTTAAAAATTGCGTCGTTCACTGTACTAAGTAAAATTTATTGAATTCTACATCACAAAAAGCCTTTATTTACTATTTAATTTAGAGATTAACTGTGGATATGGTAACCACTGACTCGTTCTTGGTAACCATCCGTTAGGTTAGGTTATGTTAGGCGCGTAAATGGTTACCACGCAACTCTCTCGATTTGTGACCACCGCATGTTCTTTTATTTTGAATTCGAGCAATATTGAAGAGAAAATTGCGGGACGAAAATTCTGAAAAAATATATTAACAAAATCAAGATTTTTTAGTAAAAAAGCACTAAAAACTGTGCAAATTGATATTTTTGCTCAATTTTTGCTGAAAGTTAACCTATTTATTATATTACTCTATTGGTATACAATTCAGCCCAATCCATTCCATTTTTTCCGTTTTTTCTGCTTTTACAAAATAGCTCAAAATTAATGAAACAACCCGTATGGTTAACATAAATCCCTTCTCAACTCAGTCTGAGCATTTCCGAATTTACCCTGTACATCTTTATTTGGGCTCATGATGCACTGAGGACAATAGGTCTACTGCTTAGGTTCTACTGTACGAAGTATACGAGATACAACTAGAATACTGTTTGAGCTAGAGAAGAACTAGATTGTGTAAGTAAGACAAACAACAACAAAAGTGGAGTTCTAACCTTAATAATTTGGCTAGGAGTTCTAATTCTAACTGTTTAGCACTTAGTCTAGCCTCTACGTCATTCTTCTGAGGCCAGTCTTCTACGGCAGAAGCGAGAGCAGTGACGGCCCGGTCCGTGTCACCCGCCCAACCAAAGTCCTCGGTCCGCTGACTCATGACCCAGTCAAGGGCTCGACTCCGGATCTCCTCCACGTGGCTCCGCAGCTCCGAACCCAACTTCCACTCTAGTGTACAGCACAGAGCCCATCCCATTAGAATATGGAGAGAAAATACGAAGGGGAAAGGCTACGTTAGCGTATACACCCCTACTCGTCAGACAGGAAAACGCTCAGTTCATCAATGACAACCCAAATAGGCTTTCTTCAAAAGTGGCTCAAGAAATATGCGTGTTCTACTAACCGTTAAGGCCATTGTACGATGGGTGTGAGATAGGCACTCTGCAGTTGTAAGCATTATGAATGACACTATCAAAACCAAATCATGAAAGAGAACATGGCTTTAAGATAATTTACCAGGGCTAGTGTGTAAAATGTTATGCAGCAGTATGAGGTATTTACTTAAGATGCAAAATGTTGATCTTCAAGAAAAATATCTATTTACTAAAAATGGCGAATTGTTAATTTAGATGCATATGATTGTAATTAAAATATATATTTAAATCTCATTAATTGTGCATCTTCAACACGTGAAAGCCTCAAAAAAGGATTCTAAATATTTATTTACAAAAAATATTTTTAAATATCTAAATACTTATTTTCTTTAAATGCTTGCAAGTCCCTGGAACGGATAAATACGAGGTCTAGCCTATTGAATTTAAAATAAAAAAAAGTTACATTCAATATATAATAAATAAATATCGCATCTCTGGTCATGTAGAAAACCATTTCACGGAATTTAGATTAGGTTAGTCTCATTCCAAACAGATACAATATATTCAGAATTTACCGGAACAAAGCAGTGTTGGTTACTTTTATGGAGAAAATCTTTAAAAAAACTAGGTGTGAATTTTAAAAGTTACATCGGGTTATCTAGATAATTCTTAAATGCATTTTAAACATATAAGCCTATACTCGAAGGATATTCTCAAAGATTTGCTATTTTAACGATCTTCTGCTAACATTTAACATGTTAAAAACGGTACTTGTGGCAGAGAGCAACGTGGAACTCAATTTTTGAGTAGTTAACATTTAAAAGACGTCAATGTACAATATAGACTGTTCGACAATTAAACGAGCTTTCCCTTACTGTTTAGCCATTAACATGGTTAAAACGGACTAAACAGATGAGATATGATCTCTTTCCCAAATTCCCTTAAATATCAGTTTTCATGTATCAAAGGGAACAGTAGATCAAGTGAATTCCACTAGTCAATGGTGTCAAATGTCAATCATATTATGTTACAGAGCTTCAGAGTCCATTATCCCAAACAAAACAATGCCAAAGACTGAGCGCTATGCTTTCACTCGACTACCAAACCTCTCCGCATATCAAAACTACAACCTTTAGTCAAAGCATGACCTTAAAATCCAGATGTGGCCATTGTACTACTTATTGGACTGGACCTACCCCAGCATAAAAAAAGGAAACATGTTCCACAAGAGGTCTAAAACCCACATCTAAGACGGTTTCTGTGGTGACCGCTATGAATATAATCTCCTCCAGTCTCTAGCCTAGTCTAAAAATACAGATCAAAATCTGACCCAGCTACAAAAGATCAAAGAGAAAAGGCTTTCATTCAACTCTACCTTCCCTCTTCTGCCTCCTCACTAGAAAGGAAGGCTCAAGTTACTTCAAGTCCTTCTTTATATAATAAGATATAAGATCGGGCAGGTCGTTTGGTCCTGGAATAAGTGATCAATTCCATTTTATGAGTCTGAGCCTAGTCCTATTTCCTGGAGAAAGAAGGGTTCATGAATGTTCCCTTGGAATGAGGCATTACGGTGAGTGGAGCCAAGTCTGAGGAATCGGAAGCGGTTTCTTACCTTCACCCGTCGACTGACCCAGAAGAAAACTGGAGAAAGTGAGTCCCAGAATTAGGAATACACTTCCCAGACTTTGTCGTTTCCGCCGTTCACTCACCATCATCTCAAATTAAGTCACGAGGTGAGATCTTAATTAAATTCAGAATAGCCCTGATGTCGTCACTGGGCTGGACTTGGCTGAACCTAACCTAACTTGACCCAAGCCCAATTTGATACTACGTGGCCAAGAGGTTTGCTGGACTTTGGTGACCAGATGACTCCACAAGTCGGGACAGGGCCTGGGACTCACTCCCTGACTGCAGGACGAGCCCAAGTGTTCTGAAGAAGAGGCTGGGCAGAAGGGAACTGTGAACTGGTTCTCTAAATCCGAGTGCTTATAAGAAGCCCAAGTTTTCTCCGCATAATATCTCTCCTCTTCTGGCCCAGTTCTTCTCAGTAGTGGAGTCTTTGGATGGACGAGCTGGGGAAAGATACAAAATACGCTCTGGCATGCTCACAGCCGCAGTGCACATGTCCAGATGCGCTCTTTCTCTCTCTCTCTCCACGCTGAGCCTTCTCCATGCTGTAAGGACGAGGGCTGTGGAGAAAGGCTCAGGCCAGGCCCTGATTCTCTAACCATAACTTTTGACATTTCCTTAAAACTCCCTTTCCTCTGTAATCATATGCATTAGGAGGAGGAGGTTGTGTGGACTTGCTGGAGCTGTCGCCTCTGAGTCCTGATCCTCAACTCCAGCCCTCCTTCGGTCAGTCCTTAATGACCCTGTCTCGACAATCCGGCTACGCACCTACTCATAATGGAGAAAGTTAACTTGAGTTAAGCATACGAGGCAGGGTTAGGTTCTTAGGGTTTAGATTAAATACGTTAATAAGAAAGCATCAGTTTAGTGTAATTTGGGATCAATAGTGTTTTCTGTAGTGAAATAACATTCTAGATTATACGGTTTAAATCGAGTAAAATGCCACAAAAATTGAATTTCAATTTAGACAGCCTGATTCGACTAAAATGGCGTAAAAGCTGCATTCTGAATTTGATGGCCTAAATTGAGAAAAATAAAAAAATGGCCCAAAAATTACATTCAAAATTAACTGTCTTATACTGAGTAAAATGTCACACAAAATTTATTTTTAAATTAGACAGCCGAACTAGACTTAAATGGCACAAAAACTGGATTCTGAATTTTAGTGGCTTAAATTGAGAAAACGATAGAAGAGTAGCCCAACAATTACATTTAAAACAAGCTTTATTAAATCTAGTAAAATATTACAAAAATTGAATTAAAAAATGGATAGTTAGAGTCAACTAAAATGGCGCGAAAACAGGATACTGAATTTGGTGGCCTAAATTGAGAAAATGGCACAAAAATTATATTTAATGCCAGATTACTTTAAATCGAAGAAAACAGACCAAACATCGAATTTTAAATTAGACGGCCTTAAACGACTAATCTGATACTAAAAATTGCATTCTGAATTTAGGTGGCTTAAATCGTGTGAAATGGCATAAAAATTGGCTTAAGTCGAGTAGAATGACGTCAGAATTTCATTTAAATTTTGAGTGCCTAAATCTAATAAAATGTAACAAAATGGTATTCTAATCAGTAAACCGAAATTTAGCAAAATGGTAAAAACACTGTATTTCTACTTATGTCTAAACCGGCAAAAGTGACAAAACAATTTGTCTAAAGTCGTGTAAAGTGGCACAAAAATTGTATTGTTGAGTTGCTAAATCTTCCGTAAGGACATAAACTGGCATTCCAAATTACTTGATTTAAATTGAGCAAAATGGTAATTAATCACATTTCAATTTAGGCGATTTAAACAGAGTAAAATGGTCAAATATAAAATTCCAACATCGAACATATAAATCTACTAAAATGAATCCAGCAGATTCAAAAATCAGTCAACGATTTTGTTTTTAATGAAAGTTATAAGTCCATCTTTCACTTTAAAATACCCGAAAATTTGATATTTTGAATCATACACATCTAGACCTTACTTCACAAACACAGTCCACATAATTTCGCCGATACTCGTACTGTTTATCAATTTGATTTATTCTGAGTCATCACCTCTTGTCGCGATTTCATCTTAAGATTGCAGGATATTATGAAAATGTGTTGTTTGTCAAATTTAAAGTCAACATTTAAAAGGTTTTTAAAAATTAAATCCGTATATTTACCCAACATAAAGCCCAACCTTGAGGATATTGCCCTATACTGTAGACTGTAGATCTATAATCCGACATATATGAGTCTGACTCTTCCTCGTCTTGAATGAAGGGGATTCCGAAGCCAAAACCGGAATGCTTTCCTATTCCCTTTGTCAGTAATCCCAAATCTCTGAATGAGCTCTTTAAAAAAAGGGAGTGAAGATCTGGAACTCCAGTAGGAGCTTTCTCAACTACCTCCATGTTTCTCTGTATAGACTTTAATGTCTTTATAATCTTTTTTTTTTCCTTCTTCAACCTCAAAAAAAAAGTTACATTTAGGGTTTGAGATATTCCTTGCCTATCTGTTTTTATGTTTACGTTCCAAGAATACAAATGTTGACTCAGATCTCATGAATTTTCCCACTCATCCGTGTTCTTGCTCCCACTCTCCAAAAATATCTTTGGCACAAATTCCGCCTGGAAAACTTTTAATCAAATCTTCCTTCTCCAACCTGGAAAAGAAGAAGAAGGAAGTCCCTCACCATACTTCAAACTCCGTATCTGCATAAAGTTTGGAGCGGAAAAGGCGGAAGAATTCATAATACGAATCTAATTTGAAATCAATTTAGGCCAGACTCGACTGTGAGGAAATTGGCTCAGGGACCCAACTACTCAAAACCCTTTTAGTTACTAACTTTTGGACTTCATTCAATCAGCTTCTCATAATAATAAGCCTCAGTCTCTGAGAATGAGCTTCTGTCCCAATCTTGGAACCATAAGTATTTATTTCCCAATTCATATTATTTAATAGGATAGAGAGACCGGAAATTAAAAACTACAAAATTGAGTTTACTATGAGCATCTCAATAAATACATTTTCAAGTTTGGAGAACATGTGTAATCTACTTTGGCACAGGATGAGGAGAAGTGGCACGCGCGGAAGTTGACACAATGTAGGTAGACAGGATGCGGGCTTATTGGAATGCAAACTGGACACTCAGCTTTCATTTCCAGACATTCCTTGTTGATTGACGACTTTGTCACCTCCCATATCACCTCCAACTTCAACTTTAGTAATTGTTTCGGAATAGATGAAAATCGTTAGCTCTGATTGACTGGAGTCAAAGTTTTGACTTTTAATTAATTTATTTGATTCTAATCGATGTGCCAGAAACCCAATATACCTCTTTATACTGTAAATTATCAGTCAAATATTTTAATAAAAGTAGTTAAAAATAATTGATTCGCGAATGAAATACAATTTCATAAAATCTATTACGTAGCTTAATTGAATTTTGAATAGACAAAGAAATTGCAATCAAGTAAGGGACGGAAATTCTGATGAGTACTGAATGAGGCAATTCAAACTATGATTTAAACTCACCGCAAATAAATATGATCCTAACCGCAAAATAAACAACAACTTAGTTGACCGCAGCGCAGCTTAGTGCGCCGTAGATCACCTCGCATTCTAAACCCTACACATATATCTTGCTTTTTTGAGAGTAACTTGTAATTTCGTGTAGAAATACCGAAGCGGATAACCTAACCTAAATATAATTAGACGCACAATTTACAAAAGTCCTATATACGAGCGTTTATGCTAAACTAGCCTAACGAAATGAAAGACCCAATTTTCTGTGAAAGTTTTGCGCTGAAAGTAATTTATGTTGAATAATGAATTTTTGCGGGAAAGTCAGATTTGGTGAACTAGTAGTTTTTTCGGTGAGAATCGGATTTATTTGCTTTGAGAATCCAATTTATATGTCCGTCGGAATTTGATTTACTTGATGTGAGAAAGGTTTTATTTAGATGCGAATTTATATGCGACTCATATTAAGTCATCCAAAATGAACAATACATTCAATTTTCATATATTTTATTCTTGATTGTTCATATTTACTTTAAATTTCTATGCTTCTAACAAACTTTGAACTCTACCTCGAAGATGAGGCTTAATAACGTTCAATACACCTTCAATTGATCACTTTTTAATTTTATTCGAGAAAAAGTAAGAAACATGACAAGTGGAAACTCTAGATATAATGTACAGATAGGTTGAGAGGTTATACCTGGAGGCGCCAACAAGAGAGAGGTCCACCTGACGGTTCTAAACCCTACTTTCCCAAGTTTCCTTGAAAACATGAAAAGACCGACCAGATTGCTATAAGCAGCTTATTCTAGTACATTAACTTCAGGTCAAGTACAACACGTGCTGGAGCTACAAACTCGAAATAGGAAACCACAAGTTTACACGAACACAAAACTCGATGCTCGCCAAAAAACAGCAACGTCAAAAAAAGAGACACCAAGAATCGGCAGAAGAGGAATTTGAAAGTTACATGCATTTTTTTAAATCGACGTCATTGGCAAATAGAACTAACAATTTTTCCGGAACCATAAATAGTACAACTATTTTCAAGTAGACCTCTCTATGCTTTTCTGTGTGTCTCACTTGTTGAGACCGTCGTTAGAGCTTAGGACCATAAAGACAGGACGTTATTGGAAGAATACTGATGTGAATACGGAACAGCATCTCTGGACAGGAGGTAGTAAACAGGACCTTGCCGGTGGGTTAATCAGGAAGAATTGTAGAATCAGGAACTGGACCTAAGATTTTGAACGGCGTGTCTTGTCCTAGGCGTAGACCAATGTTTGCATGGACCTTCTCGGAAGATCAAAGTAGGAAGTTCCTCTTTCCTGATCCGAGAGCACCACACTCACCTCATGGTCATTCCTGTACAAATGGTCAATAAATAAAGTTGGTAAGAAGTGGCTATTAGGTTGGGAGTCGGCACTGTTTATGAGGGGAAAGGGTTGGTCGTGCCCAGAGTTGTCAAATCTGAACATTCTCATCCCAAGTTTTGAGAATTTGAGAATGAGAATGAGTTTGAGATGAGAATTGGGCCTATTGTATTCAAGGATTTGAGATAGGGATTTAGATGAGAATCAAGGAAGAATGGTGGAATTTCAGATGATGTGAGTTCATATTCGTTTGAAAATTTTAAAATTTGGAATAAGGGAAGGTAAGGTAGTACTCGTAGTATTCGCCGGAAATTTTTAGAATTGGGCATGAGATGAGGAGAGGTGAAAATGGAATTGCTTTTTGGAAAGTTAAAAATGAATTGAATCTCGACAATTTTTGGTCAGATGAGAACGAAACACAAGAAGGGCAATACAAAAACATGCAGAACTGCGATAAAGTTTGGAATTTGAGACTAAATCCTGGGAAGATGCTTATGAGTTGAAACTTGAGACTTTAAAAACAATTTTTTTGAGAAAAGCTGATTAAGAATCGCGTTAGGGTTTGAAAGCTTGAGATGAGGTGAGATGAGAACCAAGGAAGAATTTAATGAAATAATATGATTTGAGGTGAGAATAGAGGAAAATTTTTGGAATTTGAGATCAGGTAAGTTGAGCATAAAAAGATATTCATTGAGTTTTTCATGATGTAAGGGTGGAA
>JAQFYU010001719.1:0-13874 GCA_034694905.1 Ceratophysella granulata
TATAATTGAAAATAGGATGATCTTAAAGGATCTCAAGGTTAAAGGACTAATCAAGGCTACCGAAGAGAAGATCCCATTTGGTTGGAAGAAATTTGACCCCATAACCAGAGCTCGTGTCTCTTTACGAATTGCTCATCGTAAAGAGAACTTCAACGAGCAGATGCGTGTTCAGCCAGGGTCGGACGATGCTTATACTTTGTGTTTGGAAGAACTCCCTCCAAGAGAAGGTCGACCACCAAGAACGTCGATGTTGATCAATATAACCGATGATGAATGATGATGAATCAATACGATGTACCTTTTGAAATTTTTCAAGATCATTTTCCATATTTTGTTTTAGGTTTTCTTCATATTTATTTTAACAGTTTATCATTTTCACTTTCTTTCTTGCTCATGTCTACTAAAAAGTGGTACATCCATAGTTCATAGTAGTTAACATTCGTAAGTACTCAATCTAAAATAACCTAGGCTTACGTAAATAAGATAATAAATAACATCTAAGAAAACCCTAAGCTAGGAACAACAAAGAACGCCTTCATCATATTCACCATAATTATATTCATCCTCATCTTTCAAGTTCATAATCACACTCCACCACTTGCTTAGAATTTAGTAAATCAGAAAGAAATACTGAACTTACTTTTATAATTGTCTTAATTTTTTAATGGTATGGAAATTAAAGGAAGTGAATTGATTGCAGTAAGGAATTTGCACACTACACTACTTTCTTTACCATTTAATTTTAAACTAGAACTCAGAGTTAACAAATTTACTTAATTCGTGTTCGTGGATTCCATAGGTTAATAACTAACAGTACCAGTCTGTAGCTAATACTCGTATGAGGAAACTTGAGAACAATCAATTAGCATGTTAATGAAACGGATTGCGACTTGTTGGTAAACCTGGTCATTTTTGCTTTCCGTCTCAAAGTGGATTTTAGACTTGATTTGACAGGCGTGAAGAAGCATCTGGACTTAAAAATTGAATAGCTTTTCTTAGTTAGTTAAGTACACGAGTAGAGTTACAGACACCATTTTCTATGGGTAAGGTAAGAGATAAGGGGAATGATATAGGAGTTCAAAGAGAGCACTCACACGATGACCTCAATCCTTCAATGACCTCAAACCCTTCACTCCTGTTCTAGTCTGCGGAACGGTTTCATTTAAAGTTGTACCCGAGTAGGCTTGTTTTGAAGCTTATGTTATATTTTGAAAAATGCGCGCTTCGTTCAGGCATGCCAAATGTTTGACCTCATCATTCCAGGGTCAACCACTTGACATATAGTTACAGTTCTATACCGCAGAGCGTACTCTCTCGCGGTATTCGAGGTGACCCAAATAGTGGTTGATCCAGAAGGGACAGAACAGCTTGCATGCCCCAACAACAGATACTGACAGACGATACGAGTTCAAAGATGGAGCAGGAATGAACGTTTTGAATCCGCAGAGAGTTTGAGGTCATGCATGACACTGTCACGCAAACATTGTCTAACACGCCATTTCACACTAATACTAAACTAATAGTTACTACGGATCTACCTAAAGACTACCAATACATTCATCTCTCTACACGATCTTAGTTGCACCATATTATGTCTACCTGCACTGTTAGTAAATACGTATAATATTCATTCTAGACAAAATAATCACAGTACGGAGGTGATTGGGGGCCTGGGCCTGACGTGAGCAGGGGTCAAGGAGCTGTCTACTGAGTGATGGTCTTGAACGGCCTGGAAAAGGTCGGCACGCGAGAATACTCCAAGGCAAAAAATATGTAGTTAGTATTAGTAAGTACATAGTAGTATGTCCCGTAAAATACCTGAACTCAGGGCTACCTTCCCGAACCGCGCTTCTCGCGGCCAGAACAAGGTTTCTCTTCTTGGTGTAGTGTCAAAGTTGTGTACGTAAACTACACAAAAACTTTGTTGTCTAGTTAAAAGGCTTATTTCATGTATTTTCGTGTTGTTCATAAAAAAGAGTTTTATGTTATAATATATGTTTTGTAATTATACAATATGTGTGTATATCTCGACTATTGCCGCCCAGCCAGGTTCCTTGTGCTGCCCACGTCATCCGGAACAACTCCTAAGTAATAATGGTTGAGTGTTAATTGGTAGTTAATACAAAACCCAGGATTTAGTCGTGTGTCGAGTACATCAATCGAGATAAGAGACACTATATTTAGAACCTAGAATTAGTAGAGTTTATGTACATTTCTGCTCCTCTCAACTCCTTTTATTCTTTTGGGCAACTTGACCTGGGTCAACTTGTTCCAGAAAGTGGAGTTTGTGGAAGAGCAGTTTTTTTGACTAGAGTAGACCTTTTGCTTGTTTTTAATTGTGTGGATGCCACGGAGTCCGGTCAAGGATTCATTGTGTAATAGCACCACATGATATTATCATTGTAAGTAAGTTAACCCTAAGTAAACTGACAACTACACTAGTCCTAGACTACCTCACTTACAAACCGAGATGGACAAATGAAACAGAACAATGCATCTCTCCACATATATAGAATTATGAATATAAGTATATCATTTTAAAAGTAATTATTGTACGACGGCAAAGAGATTTTTTTTGAACAATTTTCAAGGAAATTGTAAGTAGTCGAGTTAAATTAAGGGACTCCTAATTTGGTTGTCAGCTGATGAGCACATTGAAAATTCGAACATCGCGCCAACCTTAACTCGCGTGCTGAAGCAGATATTTGGCTAAAAATTGGCAAGGTTGTTCCTTAGACTTGGTCTGAACCAAACTTTTACCTTTAATTTGATTGTTAAAACGTGTTGAAGTTGTTCAGAATAGTCTAAGGAACAAGCGTACAAAGATTCAGAAAAATAGTAGGCGTCACCACGCGGCAATAAGGTCAATACGATGTCTTTTCATTGGTAAACCTTTTCCATACCTAACTTTACGAAGGACTCCATAAGTACTTTGATAGCCCCGAAGCATCACGTGTAAGTTAAGTATATACTAACCTATAATATACAGGCATACTGACTACAAGGTACTAGAATATTAGTTGTTGATTTATAGATACAGACACGAGCAGAGAGAATTTCTTACTTTGACGTTTTCATGACACGGAAAGCTTCTAAGAGATTTTATTTATACATGTGCCTTCAATCCGACGTCATTTTTAATATATTCACGCTATTTCTTTTGTTCTACAAGCATTTGGAATTGTTCATCTTTTGTCGTTTGCACGAGGAGACACTAACATGTCAATTTGGTTTCATGCAGCCAGCCGTTTTATTCCCTCACACTACGAGTAGATATTAGTTAAACAGTTTAACTGGTCATATAGTCCCGGCAAATTAATCTTGAATCAATTGAATATTCTGGTTTTTCTTCTCTGGGTTAGAAAGTCATTATTTGATGAACTGAAAACTCTTGTACAGAGGCTCTCTTCTTTGATTTCTTCTAATATTTAGTCCTTCTTCTCGTCTTCAGGCTCCTTCAACGTATGCCATTGCGCAATGGGCCGGCGAGGACTCTGTGGAAATTGGGGAAATTCAGATTTGAAAATATTCTGGTGATTTATGCGATGGTCATTTGCCATTTCACCAACTTTCAAACAAAATAAGACATTTTGTCCCAAGCTGTGTTCAAAGTTTCCGTTAAAATGATTTATTCCAACTTGAACTATCAACAACCTTTTGAAAACACCCTCGTACACCAGCAATAACGCTGGTTGAAAGTTAACTGGAAGCACGAGAACCTACAATCATGTCGCTCGTACTGTCGTACTTCGGAAATTGAAGCTTTAACCAAATCGTCCTTTAGTTCAAGGCGTGGACGCTGAACCATAAAATTAGAACCATGTTTTAGGCGAAAAAAATGTCCTTACCGCCAACATATCCGACCAATGTCTCAACTCGGTTCCGCTTGCATTACAACCCAAAACAGCTTTTCCTATAGGTTCTGAAGTTCCAATCCGATCATAATCCACAACCGTTACCACCAAATTCACTTTCTGTAGAATATCAAGTAACATTGGTATTGGTTTGGTTGCACATCCTTCTCACTAAGATATTTAGCATAATGAGAATATGTCCAAGCTTTGACTTACTTGAATTTGCTCAAATGGAACTTCAAATGTAAAGGACTCGTTGTAGTATGGATTCAATGTGCACTTCTTGATACTCGTCTTTTTCTTCTTTAAACGTTTACCATTTTGCATCAGAGCTATTTTGACGTAAGGATCTGAAAATGGAAGTAAACATTGTAAATCCGACTCAATGTAGCCAGGGCGGATGAATCGCCTCCCGTTACTCGTTTTTGCTATGCTGATTTTGATCAAAAGATTAAATTCGTTAAAGTCAAAGCGCATTTTAGATAGAAACGACCATCGACCATAGGATGGCATTCACTTTGAAAGTGTAGCGCGGTGTGCGGTATCTGTTTCCTTTTTACTGAAGTAAATTCGTAATATCAATTCATTAGCTTAATGGAGCTAATCTGACCTGATAGTCCGCCGACATCCATTTTCTTAAGATTCTTGGCCTCGAGAATGACAACCGTGAGTTTACCAGCCGTTGGAACGTAGCGGAGAGAGAAGCAAATGTCACCCAGCTTGTTATCCTGTGAGTTCGTACCCGGGTAGAGTGAAAAGACACAGGGAAGACAAAGAGAACAAAGAGAAACAGACTCTGTAGTTAGATTACGAGAGCCCTGCGTCCTTTGGTGTCAAGTGACTTTTAAGGGATATTCAAGTCCTGCTTCTGGAAGAGATAGAGAGGACAGACAAGCCATGCAGAGCGTCCCTACTTTCACTACACTCAGATTCCTTCCTTCCAGGATGGAGTCATTCCTCACGCACTTTGACCTTGCCTTTTGACCCCATACTTAAGGAATTGGTTTAGGAAAAGCGACTCAAAGCAAATACTTGTTTGTGTTATGGTCATGTGTGCTATGTGTGAATGTTCAGATTTAAGACAACGTATTGGTTTGAAAGGTCCGCTGTAGCTAAATGTTGGGTTAAAGGTTATGATAGATGCTTGACAGTCGAATTCCTTCTTCAACCACTTTGATCTCGACTTGCTTTTACATGAAATTGAAAAAGTGACGTTTGAGATTTTAATGACTAAATATTCAGTTGTAATTATGCTCCAAAAGAGAAGTAAGAATGTTGGAGTATTTGAAAATTCGAGCGTGGAATGCAAACTTTTCCAACTTCGTATCCAAGATCAAGTGGTTAACTCAAGAACAAGGCCAAGCAACTGTAGTGCACGGCACACTGCTATAACCCACCACAGCTGCAGGGCCTCTATTTCAATTCAATACATATTTGGCCTTGAGGCTATTGTTTTACTGAATTCCAAGGTTTGACGATAAAATTCCATAGTATTTCGAATCAGCCCTCGATCTATTGCGGAATACAGAAAGTGTAGGTGCGTATACAAACAAGTGACAAAATACTGGCTTTCAAATATCGATGCCGATAAATGCTGTTGAGTTTACTCCTTCTAGCTCCAACTCAAAACAATCCGAAATAGCGATCAAGTCGTCTTGCTGAACACTATGGAATTTTGCACCTTAGAAAAGCAGAGGAAAAGTTGTCCTCTCCTGAAATAAGGTTACATATACACATGTTACATTCAAAAGTCAATTTAATAGATTTTAACCATTCATGATATCATGATTCATGATGGGTTAAGTTGAGAACAAACGTTATTTTAACTATATATTTTTGATTATTACACGAAGTACGGCATTGCACCTTATCGCAGAAGAGGACATAGCTGATGTTTTACTATCCCGTGCCAAGCTTGAGCGGATCAGACTTTCGAACGACTCACAAATAAAAAAAGTTGTCCTCAAAAGGATATATCTACTACATATTTGTACTCTCCATTTAGAAATGGTGGAGGCCTGGTTGTCGGTTGAGAAATGGGATAGCGTCACCTGTACAGTGCCGCAAAAAGAACAGAAAAGTAGTATGATAAAGGGCCTTCTTGGTAATATACTTTTGCACATGCGCGTTTTATCATGCCGCTTTTAAGGCACTGTGTGGGTGACGCTATCTCATTTCTCAACCTACAACAAGGTCACTACTATTTCTGAACGGAGAGTAGGTAGCTCAAAATGTATCGTAAAAGTAGGTTGCATGCCAGATGCAATCCAGATGTGGCAAGTACACACGTAGTGGAGCACACTAGCAGCCGAATAGCAGCAGTTTGTCTAACCCCGTGCCAACATGTCATATTTTTTACCATAACCCCAGAACAACGAACTACTTCCGGACCGCTCCAGCTTGGCCGAGACTACAATTAGTAGGTGTACGTAGCCTGTGATATGTTAATTTTTCTCGTGAGGCGTGGACCAGACTGACTGAAGCAGGGCCCTGGAGGGCAAGGCGGAAGGGAGTGAAAGGGCAGAGAGAGAGAGCAAAACTCAAAGAATAGAAAGAGAGAGAGAGAGAAAAGAACCAATGAGAGAAGAGAGTTCAGGTACTTACGTGATTGTCAAGATGAAGCCCGTTGGATTTATATTATTAATTTTTAGTTCCGGTTCCAAATTGCACAACAAGTGCCGGGCGGGCGGGCGGGCGGGCAGAGGGGCGTCAACATGCATTTTTTGTAATGAGAGATTTTTTGAGAAATATTTGGAGAACATTTTAAGCACAGGCCAAAAGCCATCAGCAAGAAGAAAATTATGAAAATAAAAAAAGAGAGAGAGATCAATTGATTAATATTAAATGATGGTAGTTTGATTAGAAGAGAGATTAGGGGACAGAGAAGGCTGGGCAACGGCTCCGCACCACACGTCACGCTCTGACCTCGGGCTCCTTCACCCAAGCACCCAATCACACATGCAGACTTGAGGGCTCAAGACACCCGTCATGCACTTCAGAGCCTCACCATACTTATGCATACAATAATGGTCCACCCAGAGCCATGTTGAGATTCTCATAACTCATGACACCCTTGCCTTGTGTTACAACCCGAGACAATCACTCGGGTAATTGAGTAGAACTTGTAGTTTGTGGAATCAGTGTTTCGCACTGATTTGTGTATTTTCCTTTTTGTATTTAGTTCATTTCATGTGTGTTTTGAGAGTTGGGGTTAAAGTTTAATTTATTTGAGCCTTTAACCTGGGTGAAAAGTGGGTAGAATGTGGGCAGGGTGGTGTTTGAGGAGCGGAGCCGCTGGGCACCGCCTGATGGGGTTTGGGGGTGGAAGAGGTGTGAAATACGAAAGGTGGGTAAGTTTACGGGGGTGGGCAGGGTGGTAGGACCTTGAAGGGAGGTGGTGAAGGACGTGAGTCATGTTTACCTGACCACCCTCTCCCTCGACACTCTGGAGCTCCTTCCAGTCCTCAATCGTTTGGGCCAAGTCAATTTGACAGAGTGGGAGTTTGACCTCACCAATCTGGTCATGTTTCGAGAATCGGTCAAAGTCATAAATGGCGAACACAAGAGTTTTACTCATCAAGTCGCTGTATGGAAGTTGCTGCAAAGAAACAAACAAACACAATCACAGTTTTCACATTATCCTTTCATACCTACAATATTAAGAGCTAAGACCAGAAGAGCTAAAAGCGGGTTCCTTTCTCTTCATTTGCCTTGAGCGATGGCAATAAGTTCCGAATTTCATGAGAAAACAAATTAGCATATTGGAGCTGCATAAAATGTGACTGGGACCGTACCTTGAAGATGAACGTTTCCTCAAAGATCGGATTCAAAGTTTTTCGATGAACTTTTGTCTCAAACTTTTTCTTCTTGTCGGGTAGGAGGTAGACTTTGACGTAGGGGTCTGACGTACCGCCCATGTCAAGTGCAGGAAGTTCTTCGGCTTGAATCACCGTGACCGATAAATTGTTTGCATTGAAGTCGTACTCGAGCTATGGAGAGAGAATTAAAATTCTATATTTAGCTTTCCATTCTCATCTGTCAACCAGCATTCGGTCTGACGTCAATTCCTTTCCGCTCATTCAAGAGGACATTATGGCACAACTGCAGAGTGTCATCCTATGTACATGCAGCACATGTTCACTTGTTGCGAGATAGGCAATTGAAATACATTTCTGTGACTAGGAATGTAATGACTGCACGTTTGATCAGTCGGAACAAAGTAAAGTTAGATTCAAAACGAAATTGAACTGGATTCTTGCACTGATTTCCATTACGAAGAACAAAGAACCAAAGAACAAAACAAGTTTTGCATATAACCTTGATCAAACTTGCTACGCTCCTGTGTATCAATTTTGGGTATCAAATTACAATTATAACTATATAATATGACCTTAAAAAGCAGAAGACTATATTTAAAGGCTCAATCCGTGAATCGCGTCTTATTTAATTTATGAAGGTTATGCTCGTCGATCCGAAGGACGCAGCTTTAGGCCCGATTTCCTGAAAACAATAGAATCGCCTTACAGAAGACTCACATTTTATTGGATTTGACTTACTTTGTACTTCAACCGTCCCAATTTAATTTCTGGAGCCTTTTCACCTTCCTCTGCCGTATCTTCCGCATTCTCTGTTAGCTCCTCCATATCCGGCTGGACCTTACACAATTGGGCAAATCATCACAATTTAAATTTCATGGATTATTGCACATGAAGTGGTGTCATGCAGAGACCTTAAATTGTGTTTGCATAATTGAACCGAATGATTTCCTCATACCTTTTCCTTGCTCGCATTTCCGAGTAACTGGACTGACTTTAAATCAACACCGCCTTTACCCTTCTTCCCATCCTTTGTTCTTCTCTTCCGGAAGCATCGACGGATGCAACAGAAGCAAAAGCCTACGATCAAAATCACTATGACTGGAAAAGAGAAAACAGAGATCAGAATTAGGTTCAGAAGATGGTGACGGACCAGAGCTGAGCCATTCGAGTTGTTCTGCTGGACTCAATGGAGGGAGATAGCGTGATACTTGGACGCTTACCTATAACTATACCGTACATTCCCCATCTTGGAATCCCACTTTTAATCGCGAGTCCTTCCACGGCCTCTTTACCAAGCCCAACCACTTCTTCCACGAAGGGTGTTTTGGTTGACGGCTCTTCTGTCGTCGTCGTCCGGTTACGCTCTTCTATGGGATAAAGACCTCGGCTCTGGATACTTGGTTCTAGGAGCAAATTGTCACATGACTATTGGTCAGATATGCATCGTTTATCCATTGTACTTTAACTAAACATTTTGAATTTATGTGGAATATGTACAATAAAACGTCGTTGGAATTAACGAAATGCAAAGTAAGACTACGCCAAAATTATTTAGTAGTACGTGGAGTTGATTCTTTCGTCGGATGATTGGTAATTTGGTAATGTGCGGTAATCGGTAGCTCTAAACGCCGACAATTTTATTTATCGTACAAAATTGACTCACAAGAAATTTAACATTCAGTCGAATTATACTGAAAACTCGTTTTTGAGCCTTGTTGTAGAAATTTGAATTTAAAGCTCGTGGAGTTTAATTACAGGTAAATTCAATTTCCCTAATTTTTAATATTAAAAGTCACCTACCTGGAGTGGGGAGGACAGGAATTTTAATTTCCTCGACAACGGTGCTCGGAGTCGGCGGTTCCGTGTCTGTACCCGCTGACCTCCGCATCCTCCGTACAAACTCAAAACTGCTCCGCGGAGCCATTCTGGAATTAGAAGAGAGAAAATGCACAAGGTTAAAACAAATTGGGAATGGAGTCCTGAGAACAGTGAAACTAATTATTTCTGCCAAGCCATTTCTTCTCCAGGGATTCAGGCATCTGACAAGGACGTCATTCCAATATGCACACAGCACTGCACACAGCACATACAGATTCCAGTATTAACACTTGAGCTTGCATTACATGAATATTTGTCTCCCTATTCTTGGAACTTGTCATCGTCCGTCCCCGTCATACAACACCGAAGAGCATCAAGGATTTTCCCAATCAAACCACAAGATCAACTCCGAATATTTTCTTGGCTACAAATTAACCTACTTTCCCACTTTGTACTTGAGAAGCTCTTAATTAAAAAACTAGGATTTGGGTCATACTACATTTCCATAGTCAATCTCTGAGTGGAACATTACATCCTCGGCCCATTCTCCCGGTAAACCGCAAAACTTAATTAATATTAGCTACTTTCGGGCTTGTGGGATGAATGAATGGGAATTTTCAGTTGAAACCAGTTGAAACACATGTTTTGGACGTAGGTTGGATATTAATACTCTCGCCACAAAGCCAAACTTTCATGATCTGCGTATGTCATGTATTGGTGGTTTATTACTTATCCATTTGTATTGTTCATCACCGAAGTAGAGTATAACGTATAACCTCGAAATTGTCATTAAAATATCACAAAAAATTCCAATGCTAAACTGCCTAGCCAGCTCTTCGCTTAAATTCAAGTTCATGATTCTTTTGGAAATTCATATCTTCAGCCAAATTAATTCATTTTCACTTTAGATCAACGTTTAAAAACTGCCAAATCAGGTGGAAACATGCAAAAACAAATGAATTGATCCTCGAATAACCTGGAAACTGATTCAGGTTTTTCCAGATATTGAGCTTAATTAAGAAACAAGTACATTAAAATCGGAATGCGCTGCTTGCACGTGCTCTATTGACGCACCAAATCGTTTACGTAATTACGAGGTACTGAATCCCAGACTACGACTGGGTTGTGGTTTCTGCTGCGGAAAGCGGGTAAACTAATCACCTCTTCCCACAAATTAAATTATACATGAGGCCACAGTCGGAGTTTTTCCCACGCGTAACCCTAGCCCTTGCCTTCAGAACCTGATGAAACCCATGTGGCTGTATAGTCATTTCGTATTGCCTCTTTGAGGTTTGCAAATATTGCTTCTGTTTTATGCCAACTTCCTAAACTTTCTCCTTTTTTTAGGAGAACTTGTTAGTAGGGGTTTCCAAAAAATTGGTTTCCATTTCAAAAAGTAATTACAATTTGCTTAACTTAATTGAAGCTCACCTAACTGGTATTTAATTTGGCTCAGTTTCAATTACATTTGTTCAGGTCCGGAAACCTGGTTCATGTTTCATGTGTCCGGGTTTCTGGTGATTCGGGTTGTGCCAACCTAGGGTTGGGTGGGAGTTGGAGCTTATGCTTGTGACATGGAGCGTATTTCTGCGGGAGTGGTTCGGGACGTTGGCTGTCGGGCAGGAACCCGACCATGGTTTCTCTTCCTCACCCACCACCACCAAACTGGAATGGGCCAGATCCAACTGAACTCTACTTGGTTTCTAGTTCCGAGTCGGACCCGTTCGTAGAACAGTGCTACGCTCCGTCCGGGTATTGATTCCTATCATCCCAACACTGGTCTTCAAACATCATCACTTTCACCCAATCTCCCAATGTCTAAATATAGGTCTCTCCTTGTCGATCAGGGATCGGCAGTTTAGAGGATCCACCAAATACTTGAGTCAAGCCAGAAATGATTTCCTAAGTTCCAATTCTAAATATTTCAAAAACTTCTGCGATGAAGGTCATTTCATTTCATGCAAATATGTTCCAAACTTCTGAAATCTAATTACTGTAGGCCTGCAAATTTCAAATAGAAAGTAAAGCACTGTTGCTCATCCAGTCAAACCCTAATTCTGGTTTCCCATTACTTACTCAACAAGTTCTTTAATTCAGTTACTCCCACATATTGTGGAGACTGAGGTCTGGATTGAGAAAAGTGAGTTCTGCCAACACAAAGTTCTTTCTCTTTACAGTTGAAGTTTTGGTGATGAAGTCCATTTGGAGACTCTCATGTTGGCATTGTGATGGCTTTTGATGGTTCGGAAACTTGACGTCCTTTGACTTTGAGGCTTTGAGCTAAATGCTAAATGCGAAAGGATTTGACAGAGCGAAAGATGACAGATGTTTCCCTGCGGATTACGCGTCACTAGGACTTCCAACGGTCTGACGTTAAAGTTTCAAACTTTTAGGAATGTCAGAAAAATACAGGGATTTCGTGTTACAGGCCCTCAAATTCTATAAACCAGGCAATCTCGATTTTGACCCGCACCCTGTGTCAATCAAACATTCTACAGAATCTTGTTCTTAGGTCAGACTATAATTATTCCAGTTTTTCAGCGTTTGCTTGACATTTGTCCCTAGTTTGAAACATTCTGTGGCATGAACCAAATTAACTCAAACTTTGGCACAAAAAGTTAATTTTTCTTGGAAGAATTACAAACATAATAAATGTCGTGGAAAAATGGTCATTAAATTAACATTATTGCTAGAAAGATTAGCTCATGTCCAACTGATTAATTTATTAGTCAAATTTATTCTTCTATTGTCACTTTTTCATTTATTTCATCCAAAATAATGCTTCCCAAAAATAGGAAACCACTACTCAGTTAATTTAGAACAAAGCCCTAGTACATCTATCCATGCCCTTTGGTTACGAGTAATTACTGTACGTACACCTTATCAAATCAAAACTGTAGTCTATGGTCAATTTCGTTGCCCACTGCACACGCTGCTGCCGGCAACAAAAACTGAAGATATTAAAAAAATAAAGAAAAAGTTTCGCTAACTGTAATTTTCCGAGAATACCCTCAAGCTCCTAAATTGGAAAACTTGATAATTTTTATCCGAAAACTCTGAAATCCTGGAATTAAGCCTGTTCGTAGCCCTACTTTGAATCCCAGGCCCAAACTTTCCCAACCTCCTCCTTTCTCCATATGGAGACGAGAAGACGAGAGCAACAAGCGAGGACCCACGTAGGCCGAGGCTTGGCCAAAATATGTCTCTCTCCGTCCGTATGTTCTTTCTCTCCATTTGTGTGGGTTGACGTTGGGCGAATGAAAGAGCAGCTCGTCTTTGATGTTTGGAGTCAGCAGAAGAGCCTTGTCTCAAGCCTCGCTACTTAATTGCTGGGTGTTAAGGTCACTTGGTCTAATTACAGGTCTTTGTTAGTGAAAATAGGAGCCACAGGCCCAATACTTGGACTTGGACAAATAATTGGATCAAGGGCTGAATGTCGTCTGACACGCCCCTTCTTGCCTCTCCTACTCTAGTCCATGCAAACTGATCACTTCATTACGCAAAGCCTCTTCAGACAGTTTTCCCTCTTTTATCGAGATGATCGCTTATCGCTTAGAAACCTATCCGTTTGAGGGTTGCTGTTGTGATGTTGTCATGTAATTTACTTTAAAATTAGTCTTTTGAAACCGAAATAGCTTGTAATTTGAATTACAATTAAATGTACGAACATTATTTGTGGTACTTCTCAGGCTGCTTCTCAAAAACGTCAAATTAGAATGTTTAGGAGTTGATTGCTAACGACGATATTTTTCAATGCAATAGATTATATACGAACAAGTACTGTTCAGAATCCAGGATATTTTGTACCGTAACATAAAAACTCTGGAACCCATCTGCCTTTTTGCCAGAGTTCCAGACACCTGGGGAGCTCAATCTCAACTCAATTTCATGTCAAGTGGCTCAGTGACTAGAACCTGGCTTTTCCCGCTGGTCTTCTACTTTGTACTGACTTTTGTTCTGCACTATTTTAGGAGTTCGACAATCATTCATACTTAAAATAGATATGCTGCTACCTTGGGACTTCTACATATGTCAAATGATTGCTCAAAGATTGAAACAAACGAGTGAGATGACCTTCAGAAAATTCCGAACTGACCTCTATTACTCGTTTTCAAGAGTTACTCAGAAAGTACAAGTAAAGTATTCCTTGTGGGTAGTTGGTATTAATTGTTGTAAGTTTAAACTTTCCTCGAGTGATTCGGCTGTGTTGAGTTCGTTCAGCACAATATGTGTGGGATTTGTTAAGAAGAACATAGCAAAACAAATGCATAATGCATGGATGCTATACACGACTTGGAGCAGAAGCGGAGAATTGGCTAGGAAAGTGATGATTATACAGGGAGCTTGATCAGGCAGTAGTACATAGTAACATAGGGAGAGGACA